>RANZ01000097.1:0-82413 GCA_009805285.1 Neurospora terricola FGSC 1889 | reverse complement strand
TGCCTATCGTGACCCCTGGTCACGATAGGCAGATAAGTCTAGAAGGCTTCCAGACTGGAACCTCTGGGCGGCAGCCCCATGACATATTAGGATAAGTCTATTAGAGGGGGAAAGGTAGGAGTATACTTACTATACGGCTCGAATTTAGTAAGCTCGTCCTATCGCTTATTCTATAGGTATCCGTAGGCCGTATGCATAGTGCCCTGCGGGAAGTATATATTGTATTCGACGCCTTTGTTATTGGTATAGTATATTTCGTTAGGTTCTGCAATTCGGATGGGTGTGGCCAAGGGCTTGGTTTCGGCCTTTGCTTATCTTGGATCTATAATAGGCTTATATAAAAGCTCAGCTTGGGGTCCCCGGAATTGTAGGTTAAAAGCAATTGGAAACCGAGAGGGTGGACTTCATACCAGCGTAGATATAGGCAGGGCGGGGAGGTGGGCTTACTTATACTTACGTCGTGTACCGGTAATCCTTCCTGCCAAGTTGGACCCCTGCTCTGCAATATTAGCGATCCCCCATTGCTGATGTGAGCAGCGGGGTTGCACSGGGCCAAGCAAATACTCGCCTCGGGGATCATCATGTTCCGCAAGCCAAATCACTAGATCCAACTGGAGATTGATGCTGGCCATTCATTCGACCATGGCCTGAGCGGCCGCTGAGCGACCGATTTAAATGCGAAGATCCGACATCATCGGAGACACTTGGTTGGAATAGTAGGGTTGAAAGGTATTCTTGCTCCTGCTTCAACCCTTTACATTTGTTCTTACTTGCTAATCAACAACCCGGCAGAATACTGAGGTGTTGCCTGCGCAGTCACCACATCCAGGCACTACCATGGCTTTGCTTGAGCTCCTTGCTCGGCCTGCCTACTTGGCGCCGGCCGTGTTGATTCTCGGATTCATCGTTCACCATCTGTTTCTGAAGCCATCCAACCTCCCGAATCTCCCAATAATCGGCGGAAAGGACGGTGACTGGTTTCCCTTACACCGAGCCCGTTGGCGGACACTACGGGACTTCGAAAAAGCCCTCCGAGAGACGGAACGGAAACACCAGAACAAGACAGTCATACTACCCTTCATCGGCTCCAATGTAATATTGCTGCCCCGGTCAGAGACACAGTTCGTCGTCGATCAACCTGAAAATGTCCTCAGTATGCACGCTTATACTGTCGACAATCTCGAACTCAATTATACCGTCACCAAGCCAGACATTGTTCATAACGCAATACACAACAGGAACGCACTCATCTCAAACAACCTTACGAAGCAGATTGGCAATCTTATTCCCAGCGTGGTGGAAGAGGTAGTATGGGCTTTCAATGAACACTGGGGCACCGAATACAAGGAAGTATGTGTCTACGAAACTGCTCAGCGCATCATCGGCCCGGCCACCAACTGCGTGCTTGTCGGGAAACCGCTTTGTCGGAACCTGGAATTCCTTGATACTGCCATGGCATACGCCCAAGCCGTCCCTTTAACGGCGATGATTCTCAGATTTGTTTGGGAACCGCTACGTCCGCTTGCGGCCTTCTTCGCAACCATCCCGATCCATCGTTACGCGCACAAGATGGAGAAGTTAATGCTGCCCGAGATCCAGCGACGACTTGCAGTCGATGAGGCGCGCCAGCGGGATCCGGATGCTCACAAGCCCATGGACCCCGAACCGAACGACTTCCTCCAGTGGTCAATCAGACAAGCCAAACAAATGGGTGATCCCTACCTCTGGTCACCAACCACTCTCACTGTCCGGGTCATGATTCTCAACTTTGCGGCCTTACATACCACTTCCTTCGCATTCACCCACGCACTCCTAGATCTGGCCGCCTCAAAGCAAGAGTACATCGATGAGCTCCGGAACGAAGTCGAGTCTGTCCTCACCGAACACGGCGGCGAGTGGAACAAGCGCGCCTTAGCCCAGATGGTCAAAGTCGACAGCGTCCTGCGTGAGTCACAGCGGCTGAACTCGCCCGTGAGCGTCGGTCTAACCCGCAACGTGACGGCGAAGGAAGGAATCACGACTCCCTCTGGCATCCAGATTCCATACGGAGCCACTGTGTGCGTTCCGGGCTTTACGGTGATGCACGACGACGAGGTATACGAAGACGCGGAGACGTTCAGGCCGTTTAGATTCGCGGAGCAGAGGAGGGACGACAGTGTGGAGTATGTCGAGCGGGCGAAGAATTCCTTTCCTACCACCAGTTGCGAGTATCTCGCCTTTGGCCATGGGAGGAATGCGTGTCCTGGACGGTTCTTTGCGGCGAATGAGCTAAAGTTGATATTGGCATATGCGGTGCTGAATTATGATATTGAGGTCACGCCGGGGAAGAGGCCGAGGAATAAGTGGATTGGGCAGAATCGGATCCCGCCTTTTGAGGCGACTATTAGGATCAGGAAGAGGGCTGGGAAGGCATAGGAACGAAGTTGACGATGCCGAGTGGTGGATGAGTAAGACCCTCATTGACCGAGCTCACCATTGACAAGATGTAGATTGTCTTCATCTGTTTGCCGTGTCGGTCTGACGGATGTACTTATGCGGCGATGACATGGCGCACACTTCGCTAAGCTGCGACTGCCGTGCTGAGATGTCTTTCAGCTGCGGGAAACCCCTGGATAATATTGATGTGCGGCCCAGGCTTTGTTGTTCCTACATCGCACCATTGAAGATCTTATGTGTGGTCGGCCACTCATAGTATGGCGTGGCACTGAGCGGGCTGCATTAGGTCAGCTTTATTTGCCCTCGTGGTTGCGGAGAGCAAGACATGGCGGCATCATGGATGCTACTCTGTTGTTTACTTCAGAATATCGCGAGCTGATGTATTGAGATCCAGACTGAGCACGTTGTTCGCGATGTCCTTGATGTGCGACTATAAAGCCACTTGATCTACCTCCTGTGAAGATGAGGCACTTGGCCGTTACAAGCAGCTTGCTTTGTTTCTCCGACACTCAGAGATTCCACTTCTATACAAGCATCAACATGAAGTCCTTCCTCCTCGCCCTCTTTTCAGCATCTCTGCTCCTCCTACCTCAAGGAGTCTCCGGCGCAGAGGCGCTGGCACCCAAAGACAAGTACCCCAAACCTCCCGGTCTCCAGTATCTCTACACCATCAACATCAGCGGCGGAGAAACCTACAACATCGGCAACGGTCCGAACGGACTTCGACTTGTCGTGCCCATCTTGAACGGAACCTTTTCCGGTCCTAAACTTAAGGGTTTGTTACCTCTCTCTACCCTCCAGCCATCTCATTCCCCTTATACATCCCGTTCTACCTCGCTTCTATCTCCCCATCTACCTCCCCTTCTTACTCCCCTTACACCTCTCCTACCATCTTTCTCCCAGACAAAGTGAGACAGACAAACAGACACACACAGCTAATTTCCTCGCACCAAAAAGGAACCGTCGTCCCTGCAGGCGGCGACTGGGCCCTCTTCCGCAAAGACGGCCAACTCGTCGCCGACGTCCGCCAAACCTTCAAGACCGACGACGGCGCTTACATCCAGGTGTTCGAGACGGGCGTCACGCAGCCGGATAATAGCTCGTATGTCCGGCTGACGTACGAGACCGGGTACGAGAAGTATGCGTGGTTGAATCAGGTTGTGGCGGTGGGGGTGCTGAAATTGGTGAGCACGGGGGGTTGAGTATTGATACTTGGCAGGTGAGTGCCCCTGTTCCGAATGGGTGGTGATGGGGTGATGGTTTGGGGTGGGTTGAGAGTGATGAAGAGAGATGATGCTAACGTGATGGGTAGATGGTGCCGAATTGAGGCCGGTAAGGTTGAGTTCCGATTGTGTGAGACGGATGAAGTGAGGTACTGTCTAGGAGATGAACGAGATAGGCAAAGCAACGAATGCGAACGAAGAAGCGGAAAATAGGAAGTGCTCAATTCAATAAGCAAAACATAAAGTTATTGAAAATTAAACAATTATCTAACCAAAATAATCTTCAAACCAAAAAGGCATGAAGTGAACAACGCCGGTAAAGTCGAGTGATAATATCCGCTTGGTTGGCAGGGGGGCCGGACCCCACTTATAGGTAGTTCTACAAGCACTCAATTTCAACAACAACCACTAGTCACTTTGGCGGAGTGGTTAACGCGCTGCCCTGCTATTCGCAAGAAAGCAAGTTTAGGCAGTTCCCTCGGGAGCGTAGGTTCGAATCCTACAGGTGACGTTTTTTTTGGTTTTTTTTTCTTCTTTGGACATGTACCTGAATGGATTACGTCGTACAGAGATCTCGTACAGGTTTCTTTTTGCTCCTGTCGATGTTTATGTCGGATTTGACATCTGTGGTGATGCGCTTGTTTGAGGTCATTTGGTTTTTGTAGGCTCGGACGTCGTCATTTCCATTTTTGTCGCTTGCATTCACTTGAGATTGAGAAGGTGCGCTGTGCGTTTAGCAATGAGGGGTAGGTGTTTCCTGGTTTCCCCTTTTGACAGTTTCTTCTAATCAACTACCACCTTATTCCCAAAACGACACCCTCCTGGCGAACTGCACCCATAGTGGCTTTCAAGATCTATCACAGTTGTACCAGCTAGAAGATACTTGCTTTATCTTGACCCGTCTAATTGCAGTCAATGTCCCTATGGTTCGTGAGTGCACTTGGCGGAACGGGATGTTTGGCTAGGAAACGAACTGTTTAGGACGCTTTATAAAAGGACTGCAAGTTGTGCCTCTACTCGAACTGGCTTGTGATCTTCGCAATATTCCCTGGTAGCATAGCAGCCGGATACCTGTCATCCGACTGGGACATGCAGTTCATCCCAACCTGGACATCCAGAGGTTCACCGTCAAAGTCTGGGATCCCCTGAGGTGTAAAAAAGGAGAAAGCACAACCATCAGCATCACCGAACTTCCAAGAACAAACAGAGAACGGCAAAAAAAAACAAAAATTTGGACTAACCGCGGATTGAACGCGGGACCGTCTGTAGATCCAATGAAGCATTGCAAAACAGAAATCATACCACTAGACCATTAGCCCATAAGATGATATTTCTCAGTGAAGGAAGGGCTTATATGGGGCTAGTGGGTAGCGGCTCCGCTTTGGAGGTAAGAGCTCGATGCGATGCCAACAACAACGACATGATGGGAAGGACAACTCAATTGAAGGAACACAGGATTGACCACTTGAATGATCTAGGACGGTTCAATGTTTCAAGATAGAACTTCACCTCACATCAAGCAGTCCTATGTTCAGACACCGAGTAGCAGCAGCCCACGCCTTAGAGTCCAAATACCACAGAAAGCAACGCATTTTGTCTATCATGTCCCAATCATTCATCATCCATCAATCATCCCTTTACCTAGTCTTGGCAATCATCTCCTCAGGCTTCATGCCCCGTCCCTCCATCAACACACCCGCCTTCCTCAAGATGTTCACAGTCTTGTCAATAACCGCCTTATCAACGCCCTGCACCTTCTTGGGGAACTTGACAGTCTTCAACCACTCCCTCGCGTCCTCCTCCGAGTAATCCAGCTCCGTGCTAATATACTCAACCGCCTCATCCTGGTGTTCCTCAAAGTGCTTAATACCCTCGTTGATCTTCTCCATGGCCTCCTCAACGCGCTCATCCAACTTCTTCTCGGCGCCCTCGCCGTCAAACAGCTTGGTAGAAGCAACAATCTTCCAGCTGCTCCAGGGCGTGTAAATCTCGCCCACGCGCCTGATCTCGCCCGAATCGTAGTACTTCTTGCTCGTAAAGTGTTCCCACATGAAGAAATCCGCCTCCCCAGAGTTGACCGCGTCCCGCAAGTTTTTGAAAGTGTTAAGCACCACAAAGTCGCTGTAGGGGGAAGCAGTCTCAACGTCGGTCCCCACCGCCGTCGTCGGCATCAACCAATCACGCTGATCAGCCAGCACGTAACCCATCACGTAACTACCCGATCCGATCCTGGAGACACCGATCTTGCCGCCCTTGAGCGAGTCGACGCCCTGGATCTCGGGGCGGTTGGCGCCCGTCGAGATGGCCCAGCACAAAGGGGTTTCGACGTAAGTGCCGACTAGGCGATAGCCGCCGTCGGTGCCGAAAGAAGCGTCCGCGGAGGAAGAGGGGTCCTTGCCGAGTCCGGCGACCCAGCCTTCGGTCAGGCCGATGGCTACGTCGATCTCGCCTGAGCGCAGAGAGGTGATCATGTGGCCGGTGCCGGAGGGGAAGGGGACGAGTTCGGCGGAGAGACCGTAGTGCTTTTGGGCGAAGTGGATGGGGGTGGAGAAATGCTCGGGCACGAAGCCGATTTTGAGCGGGGCGGCGGACATGATGATGGATGTTGTGAGGGTTCTGGCTTGGTGATGTAGGTGGTTTACGCGGAACGGCTTGGGTGATGTCGATGTCGCTGGTGATATCCCCGGTGACAGTGGTCGCAGTGAGATTGTCGCTTTATAAACGTACTGAAAATGACGCAATGCGGGGCGCATAAAGGATGGTGGTGACGCGTTGATGTATTGGAAAGAGTTTGACTTCTACAAAGATTGAACGAATTCTTCTGTTTGGTTCTCGGGAATAAGAAAGAGGAAGGAGATCCGGCAGTGTTGTTCCGGATCGACAGTCAAACGGGCGAGTTGCGATTGAAGTCACAGGCGGTCCGCTTGCCCCGCGCGGACCCCGGCGGCCACTGAAGACGGAAGGAAACGAAGCGTTCGGGACCGCCCGGTGGGTGCACCGTCCCCCGCCATGTGTTCGTCCGCCGTCCGGGCGATCACAGTGCCAGGGCAGAGCCTGTTTAGCGATAATTGTTAAGGTAGAGCGCTAAAAAGACATGCGGATGGACATCCCGCGGACGGATGCTTCCCGTTTGCGACCTTTCATCCAATCCACGACATGACGTCACTGGGAACCTCTTCTCTCTTCTTGCAAACCAAGACCGATCAATATGCTAGTATCAAAAATCCGAGAAATCTATGTGAAAGTTCTGTTCTGCTTTGTTACACGAAATGTCTAGACCCGATATGCGACCTTGACATCCGCCATCTCTGCTCGTCCTCTACGCATACTTGGGCGCATTCTGCGGCGAGAAGGGGTTCCCCTTGAAGAATCCTTCCGGAAGCTCGAACTTGGCATCCACAGACCCCCGAAGCAGCTGGATTGTGGTGTCGACAATGTCGTGGCCCCAGTTGTACTCGGCGAACTTGGCCTGGGAATCTGTGCGATGGAATCAAGGTCAGTATCCTATCTTTGAGGCACCGTATCTTGCAGTGTGAACATACCCAGGGGAACGCTAACGTATTGTGCCACCTCTTTAGCGACTCTCTCAGCTTGATCCACTCCGGCGTTGCTCATCACCTGGATAGCGCTTGCCCTGTACCTCCTGACCTTCTCGAAGATGGCCAGCCTCTCCTTGATATCCTCAGATGTGGCACCACTTAACGAGATACCAAGGGCAATACCGTCTTCGATACCCTGTGCGCCACCTTGGCCTTGGTGCGGCAACATGGGATGAGCTGCATCTCCGATGATGATCATCTTCCCTTTGGTCCAGGCGGGCACAGGGCCACGATAGAGGAGAGGCCAACGCTTTACTTCGCCTGCTTTGCTGTATTGATATTAGCAACCCAATATCGGAGAAAAGAAAGGGCAATGACATACTTCAGTACAGCCTGGAGGGAAGGATGGAACTCGGCAAACGTCTTGAGCAAGTGGGACTTGTCGACAGGTGTTTGCCAATCTTCCTTGGTGGCACCGATCAGCTCTTCATCATGGAACATGCCAACGCAGTTCCAGACCTCACCACCACGGCATGGATACGAGATGAAGCGGTTGCCCAACTTGCTGGCCGTATAGATCCTCATAAGACCCTCCCTCTCGCCATTCTTGTTCCACCACGCTGTCTCCTCGTCGGCATCTAGGTCAGCAGCCGGGATGAGGAAGCGGTAACATCCATTGTAGAGCGCTTGAGGCTCTGGCTTGTTGGCATATCCAAGGATGGTCTCAACAGCAATGGAATGGACACCATCTGCCGCAATGACAAGGTCCGCCTTCTTCACAATGCCTGAGCTAAGGGTGATGGATGGCTCCTCTGGGTTCTATCAAGGGCAATTGGTTAGCATAAGGCTATTTCTCAGCCCGTGTCTCGGTGACTTCTCGCTACCGTGCCCGGCATGATGATCTTGCGTGGGCGGAAGAGTAAGGGGCCGGCTGTTTCATCTCCACGTTTTGGATATTACTTACATAAGCGACAACCTGCACGCCCAAGTTCAACTCGACAGGCTTTCCCGGACCCTCAGGGCCCATCGCCAGCTTCTTCAAGGACTCATGCAAGTCGACTCGGTGGGCAAAGTACAGAGGACCGCCAAACACCTTGGGAACCCAGTCACCGAGTGGAGTGAAGTCGAACTGCTGAAGAGTGGCTCCGGATCCAATGGCGATTCCGGTAGATGGAACGAACTTGTTCTCCACAGGATCCAGGCCCCATGCCACGAGGGAACGGTTGGCGTTCGGAGGCACATGGATGGCGGCGCCAACCTCGTTGTTGAGCTCTGACCGCTCAAAGATGCGGACTTTGTGGCCCGCACGGCGAAGCGAGATGCCGGCAGCCAGCCCTGCGATGCCGGCTCCGACGATGATCACATCGAGGGACTGGTCTTGAGTGAGGGCAGGCATGATGATGGCCGTATGTGAGTGAGTGAGTGAATATGGGAATGCAACCAAGGCTCAGAAAGGACTCGTGCAATGAGACTGACAGGCAGAGCAGGACAAGACAGGACTAGATACAGTGACACAAAGAATCAAAAGACAGACTTCCTGGCATACGGCGTGTTCCCAATAAGAAGGCAGAAGAAAGACACCGCGGGGAGTCGGGACCATGCAAGGTCTTTACCCCTGACCCAAGGATTACGAACTATCCCGGCCTTCACCGTCCGATAGTGGAATCTCTGCTATCACTACAACGCAGCATGGCGGAAGCTTTCGATACGACCCGTGATATGATTGTATACCCGGATAGGTCGGCAGGAATGGATGAGACAAGCCATGTGTTAGGAGGCGGATTCCATTCCAAGGGTCTTGTCACATCAGGTATGTGTTCCGCGTCTCTCATTTTGGCCTGGATCTGGAATCAGAGGCTCCAAATCTGAGTAACTGAGAAACAACAAAAGGGTATCACCAACAATATTTCAGAGCAGAAACCCACTAGTGAAATGGAGATTAAAAGGACGAACCCAGGAAGCACAAAGAAGACCCCGCCGTGGAACAACCGTTGCCTTGCAAGATGTGTCCCGCGGGAAGAAAGATTGCGTTGCGTTAGCCATCTAAAAGAAGCAATGGAATCGTATGAGACTTGCCTCGGAGAGTTACGTTATCTCGGCCCTTGATCTCCAATTTTTTTTTGCCAACAGCAAGGGGTCAAATTTGGTCGGAGCACACCTTCCAGGCCAAGACATGGGACCCAAGGGAAAATCGCAGACCGCAGCAGGTTGACATTGGCAGGGTCACTTCAGTCTGGTCCATGTCGACCCGCCGCAGAGCAACATGAGGACCTCGACATATCTCTCATCACATTTCCTGGGCCTCTTTCTCGCATTATCTGATGCTCGATAGTCGTCGTGATATGGCGTCGTCACTCGAAGTTTCTGGGTCCAACCAAGCTTCAACAATGCCGGGGCTAGAAACACCCATCATTCTGGAATTGCACAAAAAGAAAAGAAAAATCCCATCACAAAATCCGAGGGGAGGAAACATGACACATCACTGGTCACCAAAGGGAGAATTGTGGCAGAGACATTGATGTCAGATACGTGCAGGGAAGAGCAATTGCGCTATGACCGGCTGAGCTTAGCCGCTGTAACGTCAACGATCCAGGGGTGTTCGGGCTCGAACCCCCTCGAGGCCGAGGGCCCCAAAGCCCCCTGAAGAGCATCAGTGGATTCGCTGGAGGATTGGCCGCTATCGGAGAAAGGTCGCTAGCGAGCCGTCCCGGAAGGAACTGATGTGGTGGGGGACATCGAGTCCAATGTCACAGAGGAAGAAAGATGACTGGTGAGTGCGAATTGCTTCACTTTCCCATAACCCAAAAGACGTCCCATCAAAAGGAAAGGGGAACAAACGTCTCTGCTTTTTCCGATCGGTACCTGACAAGACAGACTGACAGATACGGCGTTCACCCACCTAGCCCAGATCTAGCGAGGCCCTAGCTGGAGAACACTGGTGATCACCGTCTTTCTCCCAGGCTCTCTCTCGTCCTTCTCCGCTATTGATAGCTGCCCCTTGCCCTTGAAGCTTCTCACACTCACGGGGGCCCAGCCGTTCTTTTCCTGACCCCCCGCTCTCCAGAGGAACGAATACAATGCCCCGTCCTCTCCGCTCACCGCCCTCGTCGTCACAATCCCCTTGTCTTCCCCAACGTCACGCACCTTTGCAATTTCGCCTGTTTGCCCCACTGTATCCTGCCGTCTTAGTGGACTGGCCTGGACTTTAGCGTCCGCGAATAGCGGCTTGGGATGGCCTGTAACTGTCACATTTGTCGTGTAACGGTAACTATCGTAACTTTGGCGTTACGACCGGTGACAGATGGCCTTGTACGGGCCAGACACTCGACAGTATCATTATCTTCAAGCGCACTAATATCTCCCCGGTATCATAGCAGGGTCTGCTATCCCCCGTTCTTCATCAGAAACGCATCATTTGCCCTCCCGCTGTTACTTGCCTCGCGGCTAAGGCCTAGAACAGAGTTACCACAGGGGCTGGACAGTGTCATGTAGCGTTTTGTTGCCGCATTGTCCCTTGGTAAGGAGCAATTACACAGGCAGATTGTTGCTCGATGCGTGGTGTTAAGGGTATACCCGGAGATATTGGATTCTGACCTTAGTTTTCTTGGCCTTCCTTATTATGCTCCAAGTGGCGGACGTTGCAGAAACGCAAATGTTTGTTTTTGCCATCCATATGAACATACATCTCCCTTTCGGCATCTTCGTATCTGCCGGCTGTTCTTCCGTCTTGGTACTTCATGTCACACACTTCTCTTCTCCCTTTCTTGTCTGTGTCTCACATGCAACTTCTCGGATAAGAAAGTTTCTTCACCTTACACCTTCACTTCTTCCACCTTCGATATCTCTGGGTCTGAGAAATCCCACTGCCGCTACACATATCCACCAGTTCCGGACACTCGACATAACCACATTCAGCACAAAGAGTTGAGTAAAGAAGGAAAAGATGGCGGATACGGCAAGGGAGGCGGGATCTTCCCCAAGCACTCCTTCTGAGCATGACCAGCACCCAGAGAAGGGCACGGTTCAGTCATCGCAGTTTGCTGCTTCCGATACCGCGTCCACACGGAGGGAACCTAGGCCGCACCTTCACGCGAAGACCTTCTTGGCCGTCTTTGCCATCTGCGTGATCTACTTTGTTCAGATTTACAATGTCGTCGGCTCTGGAGCTGTAAGTGCCGATCCTCTCCCTTGTGTCTACCCCCCCTGAGACATTTTGTCATATATGTTCCAGTGCACTGACTCCAACCTGTCTCATACAGCAAACGAACACTATCGCCATCACACTCGGAAATGGAAGCACGGCTGACGAAGTATGGCTTTCGTCGTCGATTGCCATTGGTACCGCCGTGCTGAGTCCCATCTTCTCCCAGTCGGCTGACTACTGGGGTCGTCGTTGGTTCTTGGTTCTTTCTACCCTCATTGGTGCCGTTGGCTCCATCATCGTGGCCCGGGCCACCTCGATGAACATGGCCATTGCCGGCTTTGCCATCACTTCCATCAGCTACGGCGCTCAGCCCCTTCTGCACGCCGTTTCCTCCGAGGTCCTTCCGCGCCGCTACCGCTCATGGGGCCAAGCCGCTGACCTCGTAGCCAACGGCCTCGGTGGTGTCACTGCCCTGCTTTGCTCCGGTGCTTTCTCCCGTACTTCCAACGTCCCCTCCGAGGGCTTCCGGAAGTTCTGGTACCTCGGCACCGGTCTTTTCCTCCTCGCCACCGTTCTGTGCTTCGTCTTCTACAACCCTCCTCAAACCGAGCGTGAGCGGTCCTTCTCCTTCTCCGAGAAGCTCGGCAAACTCGACTGGGTCGGCTACTTCCTCCTCACCTCCGGCATTGTCCTCTTCTGCATTGGCCTCTCCTGGTCCGAGAACCCGTTCCCATGGTCGGACGCCCACGTCTCCGCCACCTTCGGCGTCGGCATGGCTCTCATCATCGCCCTGGCCGTCTACGAGACCTTCTTCAAGAAGGACGGCATGTTCCACCACGGCCTGTTCAAGAACCGCAACTTCCCCATTGCGCTGGTCTGCCTCTTCTGCGAGGGTCTCGCCTTTTTCGGCGCCAACAACTACTTTGCCTTCCAAGTCGGCATCCTCTACGAGTCTGACGCCCTGCTCGTCGCCACCCGCTACTCCATCGCCATGATCGTCTCCATCTTCTCCGCCGCCGCCACCGGCATGTACTGCGCCCACTACAAGCGCGTGCGCTGGATCACTGTCGCTTCTTTCTGCATCTTCGTCATCTTCTTCGCTTGCATGTCCACTTCCGGTGTGGGAACCAACAACGAGGTATGGGGCTACCCCGTCATCCTGGGTACCGCCCTCGGCATGTCCCTCTGCGTTCTGGTCACCGTCGCCCAACTCTCTACCCCGCCTGAGCTCATCGCTATTGCTTCCGGTCTGGTCATTGGTCTCCGCTCGCTTGGCGGGTCCGTCGGTCTGGCTATCTACAACGCGCTTTTAAACGGCGCTATGGGTCACTTGGGTGATAACATCGCTAAAGCCGTTCTACCTCTCGGCTTGCCGCCGCAGTCCGTCGGACCCTTGATCGGTGCCCTGGCGGATCACCACGAGGAGCTTATCCCGCAGATTGAGGGCGTGACGCCGCAGATTATTGGGGCGGGAGTGGAGGCGCTGAAGGAGACGTTTGCGACGGGGTTCAGGAGGGTGTGGATCGCTGCGAGCTGCTTCGTGGCGGTTGCTGCCATCTTGGCGTGTTTCTTGAAGGAGGAGGGCGAGGAGTTTAATATGCGGATTGATAATCCGATTGAGAAGGAGGAGGAGTTGTATAGTGATGTTGAGAGGGCGCATGCCTAGGTCACGATTAAAAGGCTTAACTGGGTGATGATGATGGATGCTGCATCATGAGTGACGGGGATGAGTTGATGGAGTATGTTTTTGGTTTGTTCATATGACGGTTGGTTTCAGTTGCTTGTTCAAAAGCCATGTGAACACAAAAATCTCTTAGATCTTTGGGATACCCTTTGTCGATCGTTTAGCCGCAAAAAAACTGTTTCGGAAGCGATGGTTTCTTGAGCTGTATATTTCTTATCATTCTTTATACGACCTTTCTTAATTTGATGCTAGACATAGAGCAATATGAACATCAGTTCAAGCATTACATCGTTCAGTCCGCTCAGCCAGGTTGATCTCCCCATTCAAAGCCCCCCGAGAATTTATACCTATTTACTGGAGATTCTCTCGTCGCTGTGAGAATTTTCCCCTCTCCTTTACTTTGATAGATACGGTATCTCTTTGCAACTCTTGAAGCCAATTCTCTACTACTGTCAGCATGGAAACTCTGAATGACATGTCCATTTCTCGCCGGTGTTGAGACAATGCCATGAGGCACATGCTTTGCAAACTGCCCGTCAATGTCAGTTCTCAACAAAATCCACTGTGGCAGGGCCCTTCTAGCGGCTTCATCAGGCTCTTAGCTGAGGCTTCTTAGCGCAGTCAGGTTTTCTAGCTTACCAGTCTGTCGGATCCGAATGGCGAATCTCTTGCCTCTTTTGTTGGGCGATGCAACGCTTTATCGAACCATGGGGTTCCCTTGGTGAGCAGTCAGTCCATTGACGGGCCGTTGGAAAGGAGAAAAGTATCAAGACTTGCAGCATTTAGCATCGGTTTCTGGGAAAAAGATCATCAGGAAGAGCAATCTTATCGAGGCTCCTCCCATCGCTTGCCAAATCCCCCGACAAGGTCACCGATTTCATCGGTTCCAGAAGCGCTCGATAACGCACATCGAGATGGTGGCGTCAAAGATCAGATGTTCCAACATCATCTTTTTCACATGTCCTGGTTAGCATTAGACAGAATAGCCCATGGAACTCGGACTGACCACATATTAAGGTACCCTTCTCCACCTCGTGTATGTCCCTTGTGTTACATCCTCGCCGTGTTTACCCTTTCCTCTTGCATTCGCTAGATATTCGCTACATTCGCTACCCGCAAAATCGTAAGTTGTCATGCATTCGCGATGCATTCGCGAGACGCAAAGGAAGGGCAAAGAAGACAAAATGCATGGAAACGGGGAAGGAAGCGAGTGTCTGGTCTCTCTCCGCGTCTCGTTAAAGTTGTGATGGCTCGTCTAGACGCCAAAACAGGGTCGTTCCCCAGGGTGGGATTGCAGGGTAGTCAAGATACTACACTAGTGTGCAGCCGGAACGGCATGCCGTCGGGAAGACGGGATGTGGTTGGTTGGTTGGGCGAGGGGAGGTTTGGTATACGGTTCGTTACGAAGACGGTAATGTAATGGCGGTACAMGGCGGTAACGCCGTGTTCGCTACCGGATTTCTGACATATCCATTGGGGACACTTGCGAACCATACATAACCTTTGAGCAAAATTGCTATGGCGGAAAACGACGGGTGCATTGCTAGGACGAAAACCAGAAAGATTTTGGATCATTGAAAGGGGACATTTCCCACCATGGAGCGGGCCGATGAGCAGGTCAGGTTTGGAGCCAACATGTTAAATTGTTAGTGCGTCTCGACGTGCACAGACACTCACCGACAGAATAGAAAGGAGCGACGGCGGCAGCTTCTCTGCAGGCACACAGGCACACACACACACCTTCACACCTTCCTCGGCATTCGCAACGACCAAATTCTCCGCGCGACCATTGTGGCTTGCACTACACCCCGTGTTCTTGCGATTGCCGTCATTGATGGCACAGTTACGGCAGTCATCAATCATCACAAATCCCATCTCGTTGGGACGGTGGCCACAAAACTATCGCTGGTATCGAACACCGACGTTAACTGTCACTTCTTCTTCTTCTTCTTCTTCTTCTTCTTCTTCTTCTCTTTTTCCAAAAACCCAATCGCAATGCGTGGGATAGACTATATCATACGACCAGCAGGAACATAGGAAGTTTCCGATCACTCATATTTCACAATGCCCCCAGTCCTTCCAGGCCTCCCCCACTACATCAGGGGAACCCTTCCCCTTTCATGATCACCGTGATCGGAGCGAGGAGCTGAATAAGACAGGGCCTCTGAGCTCCAACCACTCGACTTCGGCTGCCCCATGCGATCAATGTTCCCATACACACCCCAGAAGATCACAAAACAACGAAACGCAGGCCATTGTCTGGACCCATCATCGGCAACGATGCCTGTGTTCGATCACGAATCCATGGCGTATCATCACCCCCCCCCCCTTTGCCCAGACCAGTTCAACGCATACTTCAAGTGTCGAGACCAGAACCTCAAGATTGCGCGTCATATCTCATTGTCGATAGCTCGTTCTGATATTGCGGCGAAGTCGAGACCTCATCGAAACCACGTTGGTGATGGAAAGTACGGGGTAACAATGGCTTTGCTTCTCTCTTAAGGGTATTGAGGCCTGGACCTCTCCCGTCTCCATTGAGATCCGTTGAAGAATTTCTTCTGATGAGCTCACCTTACCGAGCTTGGCCATCTCGGCCATCAAAGAAGCAATTTCAAGAGCAAGGTCAAGTTCAACTGAAGGATGAGAGACTGGGAACACCAAAGACAGGCGAAAAACGTGCTCCGGGAGGATCATGAAGCTTGCAAAGCAAGGATACCAGTCTGGACTTCTCAGGGTCAGCTCGACCAATCCTCTCGCTTCATGGCCCTCGCCTATTCCTTTCTACCACTCATTCCGAAACAATGCTAGCCATGTCTTGCATTCTTCACCCCATCTCTTACCCTTTGGGACGACTCCTTCCTTGCCCCACGACGGCTTTCACCTCAAGCGAGAGCGAGGAATGTTAGCTCTAGCGAGCACCAAGGTTCTCGGCACATGATGGAATTCAGGAACAGACTCGGAATGCAACCCACGTGTATCGTCTATCTCGACATGGTCCACTTCCAGTCTTCAACAGATCTACTCCGAATCCATCCTTCTTGCCCCTGACAAGACTTGCGAATGCATCCTCGCTTGGACTCCCATCACCCAAATAAGTGTTAGATTCTTGTGAGATTCGGTATCCTTATGCTCTGTAAGCACGCAATGGCGTTGTGGACCAAAACGCACCATAACTGTCGGGCCGACTAGAGCGACTATGTACCATAGCGGGAAAACCGGGCGGCCATCTAGGCTAGATGGCATCTCTAGATGCTCAATCTAGGCTTGTTGAATGGGGCTCCTGATTGGCTAGATTTATTTGCGTGATGATGCTTCCTTCCCAACTTCTCGGAGTTTATTCGAATATCGGCGGTTCCTTCCTGGACTTCGAAACGACTATATCAACGGAAACAATTGACCTCTCTCTCATTCAATTGGGCCAGTGGCTCAATTGTTCATGTGTTTGCTTTCTTTCTTTTGACTGCCAGTTCGATCCCGCTGGCGGTCGTCTTTTTTCGCGCGAAAMKTTTCGCGCGACCGGAATAGCTTCATTTCGGACTTCGAAGTCGAAGTCCCGCCCGCCAGCCCAAGTCAACCTCAACCACATACCCAAGTCAACCGCCCCAGCAGTTATAGCGACTACTGTAGTAGTTCCTAGCTTTTGCTCCCTATAAGACCGTTTCGACCAATCAGAGATCTCCATTTTTCGTCTAGCCTACTCGGTTACGGTGTCTAGCCTAGATAGTCAGACAGTCTTACCCTCTAGCCTAGAGCCTAGAAGACCCCCTCTAGCCTAGAGCCTAGATGCCCTCCCTATATTCCCGCTGCGGTAATTGTCTAGCGCGACTGTGTGGGCTATGCCCAGACTAGTGCTCCCATCCGAGGGCGCTCCACACAGTCGCGCTAGACAATTACATAGTCGCTCTAGTCGGCCCGATAACTGTTGTTCTGAGAGACTAATATCCCTTGCCTCAAACCATCCTCCCTGCAAAGACCAATCTGGTTCACCACTATCGAATCAGAACCCTCAAGGATGCTGATTGGCGAAGGGTAAAACGGGAAAAAAGGCCGGGACAATGTACGTAACTCGGCRCCCCGAGCCCCCAACCTAAGCCCGTTCCTTAGACACTACATGTTTCTAGGGTCCTCCGTTCCTGAATACCTGCAACCTTGATGGGCACACCAATCGTCCCAAGACATTGGCCCCCCATGGACCCCATTCGGCCCATCCCTGCCGACCCTCTCCCTCTGGGCCAAGACAAGCCACAACCATCATTCGAAGAGGGTTTCGCATGAGCATATTGCGCGGGATGCTGTGTGGATGTATCAAGTCAGTCACAAAGGTCTACACTCGGCGGACGAGACACACGCAAGGTCTGGTCGATCCATGGCCGTCAAGAATTTGGCTCGGACGCTTGGTGAATCCTCCGTTCCGTGCCGGCCATCCATCCATCACGTTCCTTTCTTTCTTTCTACTACCGCAAATTCTCGCTCGATATGGTTTCGCTCAAACAGGTATAGTGCCGGGACCATTGACAGAAGCAAAAACTAACAAGGGGTTCAACCAATCTGTTACTGAGTTGATGCGGGTCACAGGCGATCGCACGCTTGCCAACGTGGTCAATTGGTTCCTTGGAACAATTTAGTAACGGACATTGGTGGGATTGTCGGTATGACCTGCATCCCCGTGTTAGGCTTTGCTAGTCCGGCCCTTAGCGCAGGTTGAGTAAAACCATATCGAGTGAGAATTAGCGGTAGTCCAAGTCTGCTGCCTACACTCGGCCTGCCTGCCCAAATTACTTTTCCATTTTGRCCCATCYAAAATCTCATGAGAACTYTCCTACAACATTTGTCATGCGTGATCTAATCTCTCGAACGGTCGAATAGTTCGGCAAAGCCACGAGCCAACAACCCTTAGACGACTACTACCGTGACGGAATACCTGCTTTCGGATAACACACCAAGAAAGGCAGACACATACCTAGACTGGAACAAGGAAAGAAGAAAGCTAGAAGCTTTCGCAAGGCAACCGAGCGGAGCCCTGATATAAGACCCGGCACGCTGGAGACGTGCCGTTTGTGGGAAGGATTTCCCACCTTTTTCTGTTTGCCGAAACTTTCCTTCCTCGATCTTCCTGGACACCAACTGTCGACGGTTCCACCAAGACCAGGCGATATCAACATCTCTTCGACAAACAAACATCAGCCCACCCGAGTCCCTCCTTCGATATCAGTATACGCCACAAGGCCCAACACACTCGTTCCGATCTCCCCTTGAAGGGTGAGCAAACATACATCTCGAGAGCGACAAAGACTACCACCAGCAACGAATCAAGAGAAGAATAACGACGAAGCAAACAAACAACCAAAGAATGCTATCCAGACGATAGCCTGTCAACGTCAAAATGTGGATCGCCGACCGGGCCATGGCGGTGGTGGTGGTGGATATCATTTTCACCACGCTGGCCTTCATTACTGTGTGCTTCCGATTGTTTACGAGAGTGGTTTTGGTTAAGAATGTTGGGTCGGATGATTACTGTATTGTTGGGTCGATGGTGAGTTTGCTTCACTTCACTGTGTTTTGGGTCTGGAGGTTACCTTAAGGTGAATGGAGCTGGGGTTGTCGCGTGGGAAAAAAAAGCTGGAGAACAAAGAAACGGACCGGGCCGCACTTACGATGCTTTTACCACGTGGTGATGCTTGTCGATAAAGTTTACGGCAGGGAACAATGGGCGGTGACGGGGATGAAGCTATTCCCCTGGTGCTTGTTGGGTGTCGATCAATGCCGGTGGGAGGTTTGGAAGGAACTTTAATGAACATGGGCGTGATGGGCTAACATTCACCCTTGGTCACAGGTATCGTCGATCGCATATCTTGCTGTTGTGATGATGCGTAAGATCTTCCCCATCTTTCCTGCAACAATGACTTGCGACTGACAATGACTTGCAGAGATCAAAGCTGGATTAGGGAGACATCTTATGAGTGAAGATGAGGTCGTCGGCTTTCTATTTGTGAGTTCAACCCCACACAAACAGACACGAAGACAGCGACTAACTCCCAACAGGCCCTATGGGCAACAGTCTGGATCTACTCCCTCGCCCTCATGTTCGTCAAGATGTCCATCACCGTCCAATGCTACCGCGTCTTCCGCACCCCGCGCATGCAAAAGTTGTTCAAGATCTACTTCGTGCTCGTCGTCATCTACGGTCTCTGGACCGTCTTCGGCACCTTCTTTACCTGCTGGCCCATCAACCTCTGGTGGGAAATGGTCCGTCGCGAGGGGCGTCCGGAGGGGGTCTGTATGAACAAGAACACTATCACTTTTGTCAACGCCGGTATCAACATCGCTTCTGATGTGGTCCTGGCTATTATTCCCATCCCGCTGCTGTGGAAGCTGCAGATCCCCAAGAAGCAGAAGTTAATTCTGACGAGTCTGTTTGGGATGGGGATGTTTGCGAGTGTGATGAGTATTGTGAGACTGTTCTCGTTGAAGGAGATTGGGGCGGCGCCGGCGGAGGAGCAGTCGGGTATGTTTTCCCCCACCCCCTTTTTTCCCCCCCCCCCCCCCCCCCCCCCCCAACTTCATTTTCTATTCTCTTCCATCGATTGGGGCAAGTAAGGTACTAACCCCCCAAAAAGTAATGGGCGTCTCCATAGCCATCTGGTCCTGCATCGAAGTCAACATCGCCATCATGTGCGCCTCCGCCCCCGCGCTCAAGCCCCTAGTAATGAAAGTCTTCCCCAAGATGCTCGTCTCCGATCTGTACGCCAAAACAAAGGGCGCTTACTACGCTTCCAAATCCAAGTTAGGCGGCGGCGGACTCGGCGGTAGTGGCAACAACCGCGGCTACGGAGACGGCAAATCAGCCGGGGGCGGATCGTCATCCGAGCAATCAGGCAACAGATCCCGTGTACGAACTCATACAAGATCCGCCCGTAGCATCGGTGGCAGCGCCATGCGCTCCGGTAATCACTCTCGACCCGGTGAGATCCAGGTTGAGCACGAGTTTGAGATGAAGAGCGTGCCGATTAGTGAGGTGTTGGGCGAGGGTCATGGGCATGGGAGCAACATGAACATGAACGGCCTGAACGGAGGAGGGTCGGAGGAAGATATCGGAGGAGGTATTGCGGGGAGGATTAGTCCCGCGGGAAGTGAGAGGAATCTGGTGTGGCAGCAGGATGATATGGTTGCCCCGTATTATGGGACGGGGCAACCGCAGGGGATGGGAATGGGAATGGGATTGGGGCATGGGAAGAAGGTTACTACTATTACGACTTGTCAGGCGACGAGTAGGCAGGAGCAGGCGAGGGAGAGGGAGATGGTTTGATGATTATGGGAATAGGATGGGGGATTGACTTTCGATGACAGGACTGTATAACATTGTTTTCTTTTGTGCTTGTTGCTAGATCTGGAATTTGTTTGATGAGGATAAAGAAAATGAAGCATTCATTTCGAGCTGATTCTACTGTACGCCCCTGGCATTTGCTCCGCGTGCACCAGCCTTTGGCTACACGTGCCCTATATGGGACGGATCACGAAAGATGGGAATGATGATGTAGATTCAGGGATCCAGCTAACTGAAGCTGGAGAGGATCGCCAGCTMTATAKAGCTGGCGATCAAAGACGAAGGTCTGCAAAGGAGGGGATTCTGGGACGTGCCAGAACCGCTGTCAAAGAGAGGGGTGCAGGGCAAAGAGCCCTGCAGCGCAAAGGACTAGCGGTCTGAGCGACAAACGCCCAGAATCTTCTCACACCCTAATTCGAAGTATTCGTCGTCTGATATTACCTATGAAGGCGGGCATGTATTCCAGCAGCCTGGATGACCTCTTGATACGCATAGGTATTGAAGGGGGGGGGGACGAGGATTTGGTATTTGAGGGGTTGTTCTGATGCTTGGGGTTGGGATTGGGGGGAGAAAGAGGAGAGGAGGATGAGTTGGAGGTTGGGCAGGTGAGGTGTGACTGGGCGTTTAGGTTGGGCGTGGAGGTCGATAGAGGTAGGGTTTGGATGGTGATGGTGGTTGTGGTCGTGATGGTTGATCTACTGGTATCTGTGGTGGTCGGTTGTGATGCTGTTGGTGCTGTTGTTGCTGTTGTCATGGAGCGGGGGACCGAAGTGGTGCTTTGAGACTGCTGAGCTGGACAAGCTGCCCCTGATGAGCCTGTGGTGCTGGTGTTGGTTATCCCGATCTTTTTTTTGCACGCCCATGAAGGGGTGGAGGGAATGGGTTGATGGATCATGACTGAAAGAGGACGAGACAAACCTCCGTTATGACTTCCACCACCGCCCATCCGCTTCAACCCCCACCCTTAGTCCAACATCCAACCCAATCGCCGCCGCCACGGTAATGACCAAAGCGACAACCAACACAAACGTCGACCTTCGCAACCCATACATCCTCTGCTCCCATGTCGGTTTTGTTGCTGTAGGCGGCTGCACATGTCGAGAGAACTTCTCAAACCCGCCGGGCGTCATCGGTGTGACATAGAGGGCCGTATTTCGGACCCCGTTGACGTCGACGTACTCGTGTGTTGTGTAGTATGCTGAAAGGGGTTGTGGTCCGTCGTTCTCAGGCAACGGGCCTTGCTTTGGCGGGACTACGGGAGGGATGGCTTGCTTCATCCATCCGGATGTCTGGTCGAGGTTTGAGGTTTGAGGTGGTTCCAGATTTACGCTGCCGGTTCTGGTTTTTTGGCTGTTTGTGGTGTGGGAGTGGCGATCGGTATCCATTGTAGCCAGATACCTCTAGTGATCTTACAGAGCTGGCATGTGATGCATGGAAGTGCTGGAAGTGCCGTTGTAAGGACTGGAGATAATAGAGAGAAGGAAATGAGTAGATCTGAGCTTGAGATGGTCCTCGGGGTCGGAAAGATTGATATCAAACTCTTGTGCCGCATCGTCACTGGGCTTGGGGGCTGGAATAAGGCGTGGCGATTCAGAGCTGTCGTAAACTCTATTTGATGTTACATCAACACGGTCGATTGATAAACGAAGCAATGGCCATTTCAGCTTCAAGAGGCAAGTCCTGGTCTTTGTGGACCCCAAACTACTGCTGCAATCTCTCGTGCCTCAAGAGCGCATTGTGTTAGTATGGGGACATGGGAATAATTGAGGAACGGAACCGGGCAGTGGTTCTATTGGCAGGCTTAAGGTACATGAACGATCATGGGCTCGCTCACCCTGTTCGAAGCCGTCATCCTTCACGACGTCAGCGTGCCGAAATCTGACGATGTATATGGCTTCTTCCTCGGTTTCGATACATGCAGTGAGTGTCGGCTTGGAATTGGCGAGTGCATCTGGATATAAGCTCCCAAAAACGATGGGAGCCTGAGTTTGCTGTTTAGGTAGCCTTTGAAATCAGAATGCCCTTTATTAACTTGGCCCATTCTCAGTCATCTGCCTGAGAAAAGTGTTGATGAAGGTCGAGAATAAGACGAGTGAGTTAGATCAGAATGTAGAGGTAAGAATGGAGGCATTACCGGCAATTATTATTGAGCAGACATTGCGTTTTGAACGAGTAATCGACTGCAGGTCCGCTTTTCTAGAGATAGGTACATACAGTAGGCCGACTGGAGTCCCACTCAATCCTTCCAACTGCTAGCTGTCTCTGGACGTACACTAGGAGCTCAGGGTCGGTACAATCAGGTCTTAGGGGGTTCGACATAGTAGGCATGAGGAGGAAGACCGGGCGTCCACGGACACCCGTCATCCAGGTTGATACCTGGTTCAATAACAACCGGTGTACAATAATCTTGATGGCCTTCATTGCACGCCTTTATTAAAACACGCCACCATGTGGCCATTTTCTCAACAAACAGTGCGTTTGTTAGGCCGGTGCCGCGGGGCCTTTCGAGGCGAACGCCTGACCGGTCGAAGCATTTCAGGACGCCATCCTCTATGTACAGTCCTTCATCTATGTAGGTAGGTACCAAGAAGAAATAAGGGTTAGTTGAATCATAAATACTAGGAGGCTTTTCGATAGGTAGTAGGTAGGTAGGTAGGTAGGTAGGTAGGTAGGTAGGTACCCAAGTAGGTAGGAGAGGTATAATGTCTTATGGTAACCGAGGACATTGCGTGCTACAAGCCAGGTATATGTCCCGCCGGGGAAGCAGCACTCGGCACCATAACGCGTTTCAAGTGGGGGTATATGTGCAGATTGGGTGAGGTGCTCATGAGTCAATCCAGATGGGCTTATTATAAAGCGTATTTCAAAGCTCAAGACTGAAGGGGTTCTGGGACTGAAAGGAGCTACTGGACTTACTCAGATTTACTTTGTTCAATACAATGYCATGCCAATCCCGATCGCTATAGCACCAGCAGTAGATATAGGGGCCACTCAGACAGTCGGCGGGTGTGTGACAGTAGCAGGACTGCATGGCATTTCCGCTATTCGGTGAATGTAGTAGGTGTCAGTACATGTATCCCATTCATTGTAAGAACCCAGCAATAGTAGAGGTCATAACACAAAAGCATAAAAGTGGTGGAAGTCAGGGCATACCCACTCTCTTTGCCATTGCAGCTTCCCATCCCGGTTTACAAAGCATTTGTTAAGGTCAATTTGGGTGTAATAGATCATGTTAGGCTTGGTGCTTTCGGTCCAAAACAAGTCGGCTTGGTAGATGGGATATTTTTGGTATTCGGAAAGGTACTTGTTGAAGACCTCTTTTGCTTCCTTCGTCTCTGGTGGGTGAATGGGCAATGGTGGATATAGAAAGCCAGGAGTATAGACGTCTTTTAGGTAGCCCCCTCTCAACCCCGGCGGGGGTGTCCCGGGTGTTGCCCATACCAAAGTTGCGAAAACGGTTGATACCGCCGCAAGGAAGTGGGATGGCTTCATGATGGTGACTGATGCGTGTTGTCTGTCAGATATGTTGTTGTGTTTGCGAGAACGTATACGCTCGTGCTGCTCGGCAGGGATTYGACCTGAACATAACACGATCCTGCCCGTTTAGTAGAGGTAGGATGCTCTGCATGCCCCTAGAAATGGCGCTTGGATACAAGGGATCGTAGAGTACTTATATCCATTGAGGGCCCCTGATCTTTGTCCCAGCCAAATATCCGGTAGGCCACGAATGGGCCTGGTCCACTGTGGTCTCATGCCCGCGTGACTAACAAAGCCGTCTTTGACAGCACGTTTGTTTGCCAACGTCCATTTCAGGACGGACGGCATATTACATTCTCTGCCGTTGTTTGTTGCTCCTTGCTTGCCCCTTGCTACCCTTCTTCAGAGTAGGTAGCCAACTGTGTTGTTGGGACTTCGAGCGGCCGTATTGGTTCTAGTCCAGCCAAGACGGCAGGCCCAGAATGCTTCCAGTTCGGAAATAGAAATGATGGATGAAAACTGACACGATAGAGGAGGGAACGCAAAGAAGTGGAAAAAAGAAGAAACGCAAGGGAAAGTAGTTGGCAACTTTGACCGCAGGCCACACACAAAAAGCGGCAAAAACTGTTGGTCCGTTGGCGATGGACATCATCATCCCAACATCACCAACATTTTCCATACCTCTAGCTCTTTATCCAAAGCAAGGGAACCATACGGCTTCTACGTAACGGTGGAGTCAGCAACACAACAACCTCCAACAATGCCTGAGTGGAAGAAGCGTTTGATGCCCCTAGGCGATATCCTGCGCCCAACTGGGACCAACGCCTCGAGCCACTAAGTCGTACTCCTGTCCTCTACTTCCAAGTCGCGTCTTCAGCACTGCCCACGAACTATGCAATAGATGGAGGTAACGTGCTTCTACCATCCACGTTGCTATACTTGTAGGCCCACGCCACGCCGCTATCCCATTTTCCTAGGTGCCCAATATACTATGCAATCCGTACACATTACCGTACTATGTGATATGCTAAAGTTGTAGGTTTGGAGGTAACTAAACAAAAGAAAATGTAGTTCTGATTCCATGTCCATGGTTGTCTGGTTGTCGTTTTTTGCGTCCTCCACTCCCGCCTTAGATTTACTAATCCAGACCGATCCAGTCCTCCAAAATTTGCCGGCTGTTGATTCTAATGCAACCAACCGCTCATGCTGTGATGCTGATGCTCCTCCTCCCCATGCTTTCCCTCCTCATCATGCCGATGCCGATGCTCATGCAGATGCAGATGCAGACGCCCCCTCCCACCTCCACCTCCATGAACAGTCTCACGCAGATATCCTCCCCGTATTGCTCGCCGCACCCGACAACATCATATACGGCCTCAACTGCTCAATGATCTCCGTCAACTCCTCATTCTCATCCACAGACCCTTCACTTCCATCATCATCCCCCCCTTCCATTCCTTCGTCTTCATCCGCGTACCCATCCCCTTCTTCCTCGTCGTCATCGCCGTACTCCCTATCGTCGTCGTACTCCCCGTCGTACCTCCCTGCGCCAGGGAAGTACCCGGATAAAGGCCGACCTCCTGGGCCACTTAATTCTTCCTCTTCTTCTTGTTCTTGTTCTTCTTCTTCTTGTCCTTCTTCCTGTCCTTCTTCGACGGAGGAGACATTGCCCCACGTAGAAGGGACGTACGATATCCTATCGTCGATACTAACGTTTGATATCTGTCTGCTGTGTGCCCCGTATCCTCCATAGCCCCGGCCCCCGTAAGTACTTCCCTCGTCGAACTGGCTGCCGTATTCACTTGGGGGTATTTGGCCTACTAAGCCCTCGCTCATGGGGATAGAATCGAGTGACGAGGCACGCGAGTGTACCGAGTGGTTCAAGTTGTTCCCTGCAAGCCCGCCATGTACAAGGCCATGTACAAAGCCAGGACCTCCAGGGGTCCGAGGACTGGCTAGGTCCCGATCACTACCGCTGCCGAGCTCGGATTGGATGACGCTTGCTTCGCCTACTTCGCCGAATTCACCGAATTCTTCGTCTTCTTCTTCGCCTTCGCCTTCTTCTTCGCCATCCTGGTAGTCGTTGTCGTTGTCTTGGTCGTCATAGTCGACTTCGTCGCCGTAGTTGGAGGAGTCGGAATCGGTGTTGCCGGCCATGGCGAGTTCTTCGGCTAGGGAGAAGCGACGACGGAGGGTGGGGGGTTGTTGGGGTGGTTGTAGTTGTTGGGATTGTGATAGCCCTTGGGGTTGTGGTCGTTCATCTGCCGGAGAGGTCAGTCATCCATCATCTCAACATAGCCCAACCACTGCAGGCTCATGGAAGTAAAAAGAAAAGCAAAAACTCACCCTCCTCCCTAATCCCCATCCCCCCCATCCCGTGCACCGTATTCCTCCTGACATTCGCCCTCGCCCTTTGATCAAACGCCTGTCCCGTCGGGCTCATAGTCATGGCCTCCATCGAACCCCTCGACCCATGCGACCCCTGCGACGACCTCAGATTCGAATACGACCGCGAATTGCCCAGCGTCGTGTGATCAGAAAAATCATCATCGTTGAACATGATGCTCCGCTTCCTGTGCATCATTCCCCCCAAACCATTCGGCGCCGTCCCGGGCCGCTTTTGCTGGTTATAGCTACCCCGTCTCTCACGAGAAGGAGCCTCCTCCTCATGAGGCGGCGGAATAGTAACGAGACTTATCCTCCTCGGCGCGCGCGGCTTCCAAGACGTGGGACTTAGTTGGGCGGAACTTTGCGTGTGGCTGGTTTGAGGCCGGTTATGGTTATCACGGGTTGGTTGTGACACAGGGACAGGCACCTCGCTGCTGAGATCGCGGCGTTCCAACTCCACAGCCCGGCGGAGGATGCGATCGTACCCTTCGTAAAAGTGCTGCTGGACAGGCTCAAAGTTGGCTCCGCCGCCGCCAGCGGCTCGGTTCACTTGCTTGACGAGCTGCAGCTGGCCCTCGGTGAACTCGAGCGATTCGATGGCGAGCTGGATGGCGGCGTTGACGCGCATTTCGGCACGCAGCTCCTGGATGACGGCGATGCTGACGCCCGGGTTCTCGGCGGCCAGGTCGCGGTATTCATAGGCGGGCTCGAAGCGTTCGGGGACGGGGGCGAGACGGAGAGGAAGGGGAGGGCCGAGGGGTGGGAAGTCGGGTGAGATTTCACCTTGTGTTGTGCCAGCTGGTGCTGATTCCGATCTGTTGAGTCCGGGTTTGACTGGCGGTGCCTCATCCAGTTCCAGACTGAGTGTCCTGGTCTTCAACGACTCCTGGTGCTGCTTCATCAGGAGACCCGGGGCAGTCTCGGCAGAATGAGGGCGTTCCAGGGTCACCAGCGTGTCGGTAAGGGCCCTATGCAGGCCGCCGAGGGTGCCGGAGAGGACCTCGTTCCATCCCTTGGGGTACTCGTCATGCGGCAGGACCTCGGCCATGAACATGTTGAGGGCATCCTGGAGGCTCTTGCCCATGAGCAGCATTGCCCCCACTAGGGCATCCTTATCGGCATCCTTCAGTGAGTGAGGCAGGTTCGCTTGTTTGAGTGCCTTGATGTGGCCGTCGAGCTGTTTGACAATTGCGACGGGGTTCTCGGCGGCGACCCGTTTGCGATCCGAGTCGCCGCGACGGAACAGCCATGTCCCGATGTCGGGCAGTGGAAGCACGGCCATTTGTTGATATCAGACAGGCACAGGCCCGGGTCCGGGTCCGGGTCCGTTCCGGGTCGGCGGGTTCAATGACTTGTTCTGTGTGTCAAATGTACGGGCCCCGCACCGGCCGGATCCAGATGTTGACGGGCGGCAGCGGAAAAGGGGTAAAAATGGACTTTTTGAGACAAGTACCACACCTATGAAATGAGCTCCGGCATGAGGAATGTTGGTGGTTTGGACTCCAACTGGACTGGAAAGCGTCCCCAAAAACAACAATCAGATAACAATAGCCTGGCACCGTGGGCGTGGAGGGCCTTGTTGAGGACAAGTGGTTTAGGTTGGGATCCAGTCCAGATGTGGATATGGCGGTGTGCTGTCGTGGGCTGGCCTAGTCGTTTGAGAATTTGGAGACTTTCAGAGCGGGCAGTTGGGGTCAATGGGGTTGCTCCATTCGGCTTGTCACTGTGGGCACCTCAACCCACATTGGTCAATTGGAGACTGTCACTTCCAAACCACGCCCACGTTCATTCTCACCCACCACCACACCACTCCCACTCACCCACTCACTGCCGCCGCCGCCGCTGCTGCAAGTGAAAACATGTGCGCTTACCGCAATCTTTTGGAAATCCCCTGGACCACATCCAGTGCCACGCGCCGCTGCCGCCAAAAGCGCAGAAAGGTGCAGGGACTGTCACGCTCCTGTCAGGGGACGCTAGACCCCGATATGCGGTGGGGCTCTACCTATGGCGCCAAATGCCAATGTCATGGAACTCGTCACTGAGTGGTTCGCAGCGGTGTTGTGGTCCCTGAACTCCGGTGCGGTCCCCTCCTCCGCGGTGTTGAAGTGAATGGCATTTCCCCGCACGGCACCGTATGCCATCATTAAATGCAGGAGAGACGAACACCAAAATGTGTAAAGAAAAACCCGTCAAGAAGAAGGATTGATGAAAGGGGTGAATGAGTTTTTGAGAAAAACTTCCACTTGAGGATTCGGTTCAGGGGTCATGTAAACACGACACGGCCCGTTGCATTCGGCGCGGATACATACGGGCCCTGTTTGGAGCATGGGCGTCTGGCATCCAGTGCCATCGGAACTCGGATCATGGCATGGCAGAGCCCAGGGAATAAATATCACATGCCTGAATGGAAAGATGCGAACACGGTAAGCAACGCGCGAAGTCAAATTACACTCGCATTGAACGTCGCGGGTTGTTGAGCCTCAGGGCAGTCAGACGGATAATAAGTGGGATGTTAAGGTTTGCATGTGCCTGATAATGAATGGAACAGCGAACAGGATGCACCTCCTCCATGCAACGCGAATGTTTATGTCCATTGGGTACAGAGCAGTGAATCAACCTTGTCGATTCGGACCATCACAACAAACGGAAAAGCAATGGCTGAGAAGAAAGAGGAATATCTTCCATTCTTTCGATGAAGTTCAACCAAGAGGCCCTACTCGTCAGGGCTAGAAACGCCCAGTTTGACCCCGTGCTGGGTTCATTGATTCGCGAAAGTGYATTGATTCGCGAAAAAATTGTGGTACATGGCTAACCCTGCAAATTTGTTAGCAAATCAATGTACATCCGTTTTTTTTGCATACCCACCATAAGCAATCTTGACTTACACGACCATTTGAATCCATCACGAACCACCAAAACGTTTAACTCTTCGTTCTGGGACTTCCCAGTTCTGATCCAGTTAAAGAGCAGGACTCTGGCATACAGCTAGATTCCATGGTGGAGCAAAACACCATGCCAGAAAGTGGTGATGTCGAAATACCACCAAAACGTTTAACTCTTCGTTCTGGGACTTCCCAGTTCTGATCCAGTTAAAGAGCAGGACTCTGGCATACAGCTAGATTCCATGGTGGAGCAAAACACCATGCCAGAAATTCGCGAATCAATGCACTTTCGCGAATCAATGAACCAGACGAGTAGAAAAGAAGGACATTGCCATCCTCTCCGACCTTCCCCCAACCGTCTCCCAACGGAACAGATAGGGTTAGGGTTCCCACCCCCCCATCCAAACTACCGACATGCACGAGAGCCCAGACATCGGCCACTCGGCCCAAAGCCCCCAAATCCCCAAATTAATTGTCCGGCTCGGTTCGGATCACAATTCCATTGGAAAGGCTACAGCGGAATCAGAAACTCCTGGTACCTAGACTCCCTTTCTCTCAAGGATCATTATGCAAGCCAAAAGGGACGGTCCGAGCACTACTCGCGCGAACTGGCATGGAAACTGCTACCTAGTGTAACGGAACCGACGCCGTGACCCATCGATGGATTGGAGCTGTCCAAGCTCCCACCAAGCCGCTCCAAGCGAGTGGGGATATTGGGGAGCTGGGACAGCAGGGGCAGGTCAAGTAGGTATGGTCCCTTGCTTCTGACGTATGAGACAGTTTTGGAGGAGGGGGGACCTATCAGACCTATGAGGTGGTCTTGTATACAAGCGGTGGTGGAGGAACGGGACTGGAGTGTGGGCTGGCTGGCTGGGAGCGCCAGGCGGGAATGTGTATCACAGCAGCAGAAGCAAGAGATGCAGCAGAAGCAACGGACGCAGCGGAATAAGAAACCAAGAGGCGGAAAGCTATTGAGGGGATCTAGTTGAGCGAGAGGTCGGGGCTCGGGAGGGGTGTATTGGATTGCCGAACCACAGTAGTATCAGCTGGTATTTACCCGTCGACCCGAAGGCGAGTGCATGGACTTGCAAGCGATTGGGAGATCGGGATACATACAATGGGACACTGGAACACTGGAACATGGGGCAATCGGAACGGGACGTAGATCACAAGTACAACGCAGCGGCATATAAGGGGGAAGAAGCAGCCGGATCTACGTTTCTTGTCTTGAGCTTCTCTCTCACCACAATCCCCGTCCTCTCTTGGACTCTTCCCCTCCTCCACCAAAATTTCTGCCTAGCTACAGCAGAACACCACCACAGCATCACGTCTGATGCCCTTCGGGACGCGGAAGTAGACACCAAACACAACGACCACCACAGCATCACAACCAAAATGTCCACCCTCCTCCTCCTCTCCCTCCTCTTCCTCATCACCATCCTCTACCTCCGCCTCCGTTACTACCGCTACCAGCAATATGCCCACATCCCCCAACCCCCCACCTCCCTAATCTGGGGCCACATGTCCCTCCTCCACCAATTCATGTCCCGCGGCCCCTCCGACCGACACATCGACCTTGCCCTCACCGAAATCTGGCACTCCCTTTCCTGTCCTCCTTTATTCCTCATGGACTTGCGGCCTGTTGGGCCTTGTCTGTGTATCATTGCTTCTCATCATCTGGCTGAGCAGATCTCGAGACCTTCTTCTTCCGGCACCCATAACTTTCCGTATAGCGTGCCCAAGAGTTATACATTGGGGGAACTGCTGCCGTTGGTGGGACATGATTCGATTATTATCAAGGAAGGGCATGAGTGGAAGGAACTGAGGAAACGGTTTAACCCTGGGTTTGCGCCGGGGCATTTAATGGGTTTACTGCCGTGCGTGGTGGAGAAGGGGTGGTTGTTTACGAGATTGTTGGAGAGGGTGGCGAGCGAGGGAAGGACAGTCAAGTTGGATAAATTGACGCAGGGGTTGACGGTGGATGTGATTGGGGAGGTGGTGATGGAGGTGGATGTTGGGGTGCAGGAGGAGCTTTTGGGGAAGGGGGATTTGGGTGAAGATGGAGTTGGACAGGGAGAAGAGGAGGGGGAGGAGGGGCAGATGGAACTGGGAGGAGGAGGAGGGGCAGGGGGAGACGGCAGAGAAGAAAATGGCCAACTCTCCAACTTCACCAAAATCTACTACCGCCTCATAACCTCCTACGCCGCCGAGGGTAAACCGCCCATCGAATGGTTGCAACTATTGACCAACCCCTTCAGCCGTCGCCGTCGCCAGTTTCTTTCCCGGAAAGTCGACACCTTCCTCCGCGAATTTGTTCAGCGCAAACACTTGGATGAATTCCACGCTCATGCCTCCCAGCAGTCCCTCTCCTCCCATCCCTCCATGTCCTCCCAGCAAGCGTCCAAGACAACCAAATCCCGCTCCGTCCTCTCCCTCTCCCTCTCCGACCAGACAAATTCCCCCGTCCTCCCAGAGAAGATACTGTCGACCACAACCGACGCCCTCAAAACATTCCTCTTCGCCGGGCACGACACCACCGCCATCCTTATAGGCTGGGTCCTTTACTACCTCTCCATCTGCCCTCGCGCACACGCACGCATTTGTTCCGAACTGGACTCCATTTTTGGTCCTGCTGCCTCCCCTTCCGAAATTAGAGCGCAGCTGTCTAGACCGGAGGGACCAGAGAAGTTGAATAAAATGGTCTACGCCCACGCCGTAATCAAGGAAGCGTTGAGGTTACACCCACCCGCGGGAACAGCGAGACGAGCCGAGGTTGGGAGTGGGTTTGTTGTTTCTGAGCCTTCTTCCTCCACCTCTTGTCACGAGAAGGGCGGACAGGGGAATCGTAGAGGTGGGGAGTGGAACCTAGACGGCATGGTGTTGTACAACTGCGCCACCATCATCCACCGCGATCCCTCCGTCTACGGCTCCAAGACAAAAGATGAGTTTTGGCCTGAGCGGTGGTTGTCCGAGTCTGAAGACAAGGGGGAAATCCCAGCGGGAGCATGGCGCCCCTTTGAGCGCGGCCCGAGGGATTGTATCGGCCGCGACCTGGCGATTATCGAGGCCAAGGTTGTTGTGGCTTTGGTGCACAGGCGGTATGAGTTTGTTAAGGTCGGGTTGGGGGAGAAGGTGTTAATGGAAGGGCCCGATGGGGAGGGGGGCAGGCCGGTGGTGGATAGGACAGGGTGTTGTATGGTGAAGGAACAGTTGTATACGAGGAGGCAGGTGACGGCGAGGGCGGCGGATGGGATGAGGATGAAGGTGAGGTTGGCGAAGGGGGTGGTGGGGAACTTGGAGGATTGAGTGACGGGGGTGTGGACGGGTCGGTGGGAGGAAGGGGTGATGGGTTGATGATGGGGAGGAATAAATACGATGGTACAAACTTTGCTGCAATCGGTCTGGAGATCTCCAGTGGAAAACAAGCAATAGTTAATGTTATTTTGATAGGTATCCAGAACCCGTTTCAGGCTGGTCAAGGTGATGATGCTCAGCTTGTCGTGTACGCCCATCCATCCATTTGACCCCATCCCATTTTCCGCAATCCCGCTGTCTCTTCAAAGGTATCATCATGCCACGAAAGAAATACAAATAGGTATCATAGAAAATAAAGAAAAAAAACACCAACCAGAAGACCTAAGATGATGTCTTGGGCTTCTTCCTGATCAGTCCAGCCCCCAGCACATTCACCTTTGGTGCTTCAAGAACCAATGGGTTAACAGCATCACTTGCTGTTACTGTTGTCCCACTCTCGGTAAAGGGGTCCTCAAGCCCATTGGTCTTCACGTCCGCCGCGCCACTCTCAGCAGCAGCCGGCTTCTTCTTCCTCACCAACCCCGTCAAGTTATTGACTGGAGCTGCACTTCCCCGACCAGCAGTGGCACTCGTCACTGTCTGGATCCGCCTCCCAACAACCTCATGCCCCCATTTGGCACCCATGCCAGCCTCGCCGATCCATCGCTTGGTGGCACTGCAAGCCTTATCCAGTGTTTCAAAGTCAAGCTGCAGCAATAGTTCCACCACACGCTTGTAATCGTGATCATCCACGATAAGGTCACCACGGCCCTCCGCTGGCCAGTGGTAGTAGGCCGTGGTGTTTGGTCGCTTGAAGAGGTAGTTTCGTTGGTGTTTCTTGACTTTGGGAACACGAGGGGTGATGCGACCTTTTAGCTTCTTTTTCTTCTCCTTCTCTTTCTTGCTGGTCTCCTTTGCCATGTCTGGCTGAGAATCCGTGACCTGTCCAGCTGTGAAAGAGGCCTTGAGTGGGCTGGCCTGCGGCGTACGGGCTGGCACATCAGCACGACGCTTTGGTGGAGTTGAAGGAGGGAAGGCGGTAGAACCATCGAAAGAGCCGGTTGGGGTCATGAGTGGCGCGGTTGCAAACGACGTTGCGAACGATGCTGTCGTGGCTTGTGTCGCCTGCTCTTCTGTTTCCGACTCCTTGGGATCAAAGATTAGCCAAATGAACCCTGTCAGTCGCCCGGACGAGCACTCCTGTCTGAACGCCATGGTATCCCAGAACTGGTTCAATGTCCTGATGCTCTTCCAAGTTCCCATATCTTGCTTCCACTTTGCAGATTCCTCATCGAGCTCGTCCCTATAACGGGACTTTGGGTCGTCTGGATATCGGGGTATCAGACACCTAGGCGGTACCCAGTCGAATTCCTGAGTGTAGTGGGATATCCTCTCCATGGGATGGCCAATTTCCCAGTCGTTCGCGCTAGTGACGGTCCGCGGAATAAAGGCGCGCATGTCCCGTTCTTCCAGGCCAGGAACAAGGAGGTATCCCTTGGTAGCCGCGACTCGATCGTCCTTGCGCTGATCTTCCAGAAGCGGGTTGAGAACTCGACACCACCACTTGATTAGACCCCTGTCACTAAGGATGTGCTTCTCCCTGCCTGGCCCGATTCCATCGTTTTCACCACTGCCTGGGAAGAGGTACTGGTTCTGCGCACGGCCGAAGAGGTTGACGACGGAGACAATGTGTTTGCGTCGTCGATGTTGGATGAGGTAAGAGACGAAGGTCGAGCTGACTTCGCTGATGGGAGAAGGACCTCCTCTTGGTAGTTTGAGAAGATGGAGGTAACCGGTCGAGTCGGCCTTGGAGACGAACAGGACTGTCTGGAAGGCTGTGGTAAAGACGAACACTTCTATGGCGAAGGCAATGACTTGTTTCGTTGTCGTCTCGGACGATTTGGCCTCGTCAGCGCCAGGGGACGAACGCTTAATGGCACCAGTAACGGGAGCTTCGATCGAGAGGGCGAGGAAGTGTTTTTCGCAGTATGTCTTGTCGGGCTTCTCTCCCGGGGGAGCAGCGTAGAGAGCATCGGTGCGTGTTGGAGGTGTCGACAGATGGTGGATCGAGAACTTCAAGTCCTTTGGTAGCACAGAAGCAAGCTTTTCCAAGAGTTCGTTTGTGGTATTGTTGGCGGTATTCGCCTGGTTGGAAGAGCTCATCTTGGCCGAGGAAGAGTCGCGATCGCGTTTGGAGACCGTGGAAGGGGTCGACGACGAGGATGCCATTGGGGGTGCTGAGATGGTCAGTGAGGTCACAAACCGGAGCGCATGGTGAGGATGAGCACAGAGTGCCTTGGGGAAGAGCAGCTTTTTGTTGAAGAAAAGTGCTGGGGAGGAAAAGGGAAGAGATGAAAGGAAGAAGAGACAGCCTTGTTCAACTGCAAGGGACGCGACAAGCACTGACAGGCGCTGAACCAACAAGTGGAGGATCCAGACGCGGCAGGCTGCGCCGTGTAAATCGATTCGCGGAGCTGCCCCAGCTCTTCTCCCAAAGGTACCTGACTGATATACCTTTTGAACACGCCAAGACGGGAGGGATTGATGGTCGAACTAACCTCAAGCGGCTAGCCTTCTCGTGTATTGAGGTGCTGAGCTTGGAGAATTGTCCAATCGTCAACGGCCAAAGTCTGGAGAAGTAAACTGATATCGCGCACAGACCACCCGAGCTAGGCCCGTATCGAAGCCTGCCGAGGGGTCCCGTCCCTCGATCGGTCGCAAAAAATTCCCGTCTGCCGTCCCACTCCAGGCGCGCGAACGGACCCGGAGCCTTGCCTTGGGACTTCCCGCACAGCGACCCGTCGAAACAGCCTGTGCACCGACCGCGCCGACCGACTGCCAGCCGCGCGACATCCTTCTTTCACGGACTCCGGAATCTTTGGTGTTTTGCGATCGAGTGTGGAACGGGCGCCCATCCGACCTCGACATCTTCCACCCCACGACCCGGTCACATCCACATCCACCTTCAACCTCGAAGCATCTCCACGGTCTCGCCCCGGGTCGTCGCATCTCCAGTCGTATCCAAATAAAAACCCGACAGTAGACCACAATGGCCGCCCTCACACCCTCCCGCTCCGTCTTCGCCTCGACATGCAAGACCGCCGTGCAGCAATGCACTAGGCGACCTGGCGCTGTCCAACAACTCGCTGCCGTCCCCGTCGCCCGCCAGGTCTCGTCGTCGTCGGCTGTCCAACAAGAACAAGATGCTTCCGGCAGCTCGCAGCCTAGGCCAAGGTGGTCGTACACCCCCGAGCGCATGAAGGGCCCCGGTTTCTCCCTCAACCTTGTCAAGGACCCCAGGCGCAAGCAGTGGATGGTCAACAGCGACCCGGCAAAGTTGGATGCGTTCTACGAGGCCTTCCTTGGCCAGGGCGGCGCCAGGATGCTATCAGAGGAGACCAAGTGGCTGGCCGTCACCCACAAGAGTTTCGACTACGGAAGGAGAGGTTACAACACAAGGCTAGCATTCCTCGGTACGTTTTGGTAATGGACTGGAGAAGACGGAATTTGGGCTGTTGAGAAGGGGAAAGGATATGGGGAGGGAAACCAGAAAGAACGCTACGGCAGCACCGACTACGGACTCCGGCTAACAAAGTTCTGTCAGGCCGTCAAATAATCGCCCTCGAGACTACCCGCTCGATCCTCACCAGCCCCGTCCTTAACGAGCCCATCGTCGACAAGTACGGCCGCACGCCCTACAGCCACGCCGCCTTGGCCAACATCGACAAGCTCATTTACACGCAACCGCTAGACATTATGGACAAGACCAAAATCGCAAGGATGGGCATCGACCTCGGCCTGCTTACCGTCATGCGGTGGAAGCCCAGAATGGTAAGATTTGCGCGCCTTGTCATGTACTGCGTTACACTGCACAGAGCTTGCTACTAACACGTACCTTGTGACTCTTTAGCCTGAAGATCTCGAATCCTCCGGTGTCGTCGTCGTCCTCAACTCAACCCTCTTCGCCGTCATTGGCGCCATCTCGTTAGAAAAGGGTGCCGCTGTCGCCCAGCGCATCGTCAGAGAGAAGATCCTCAAGAGGCTCGGAGCGTAAGGTGCGCCAGGCCGAGAGAGGAGCGAGAAAGAGAGAGAAAAGAGGAAGTGAAAGAAGAGAAGCATCCCTTTATTGTATACACCCCTGTACTATATCGATGGGCATAGAGGCTGGCATAATCCCGCATACCCATTTCATGCCTGCGGGCCGGAGTCCAGAATGATTATTGTTTGCATCCAAGACGGTTCGGTCAAGTTATTTGAGGGCTGCGATATTGCGTTGTAGGAATCAGGGGATGTTGAAGTGTGTTGCATGTTATGGACTAACCAAGCTGCTAACAGCAAAGCAAACAGCATAATGTCGGTTCAATAACGAGCCGGCACCAAACGCACCGCCCCCTTGCTTTTAACGTTTAGAACACAAGGCACAGCATCATCAGCGGTAACTTGTCGAATGGTCGTGAGAATAAACCGAACACGTTACGGTCAGTACATTACACCTTGATATACTCTTATCACGCATCCAAGCGTCTTTATTCTACCTTTGAACCTAACTTGTAGGCATTCCCTGAATGGAAGAATCCCGAAGTGACTCTGGCCGGTGTGTTTTCAGATTATTATAATCCCTATTACAGTTTTGTAACGGCTTTCCCTACTTAAAGCGAGCCGTATTGGACTGTCCATGTTCGGTTTATTTTTACGACCACTTCGCTTATCAACCTTCCAAAGGTCCAGAACCTCCGCAAAAATCTGCCTCCTTCAGACAGCCATCAACCGTCTTCACAGCTGCAACAGCTTGACCAGTCTCACCACAGCGTTCCGCACACTCATTGATGTTCAACAACACCCATCCCCGTGCCATGCTTTCTTCACCTCCAGACGACAGATCTCGATGTCTGACGGTGGAAAAGTGAGATAAACGCATACACGGGCGGCCAGCAACGGACAAGAGCATTGCGCAGCCCCCCCTGAGGCGGGCATCAACGATTTTTATTCAGAGGAAAGCACATCACGCACAAGAGTTGAGAGGAACACCCTACGCCAAGGACTTGACTTTCAACGGGGACACCAGCCTGTAAGGAATAATGAAACAATGATGTATTGTACTCTGGGCTATGCTTCTTTCCATGCATAATCATTCGTTTGTTTTACCCCTTTTCCTTTGTTTATCGGCCCAAAGCTCATCTTCGACCATGGCGAGCGAGTAGCGTGTGCAACCCTAACCCTCCTCAAAAGTCAATCGTGCACGAGCCATCTCCCAGAATTCCACCGAGACCGAAGATCGCTGGAGCAGTCTCGGCCTTCTGGAAATTTCACCATCTCACGAAGGCGACTTGCAAAATCACAAAACTTTACAACCTCTCACCTACCCTTGCAAATATTCTTATCGGAATATCGCCGGTCGTTCCTTTGGACTCAAACAACCATTTCACTCATTTCACCACCGTTGCCCATCATGGCCACCACCACGGATACCGTACCCGTCGGTGACTTCGAGCAGCAGACTCAAAAGTTCCTCGAATGGTTCACGAGCCAGCCCGGCGCCACCTTTCACAAGGACATCAAGCTTGTTGATCTGAGAGACAAGAGTGCCGGCCGTGGTATCAGTAAGTTTTCCCTGTCCCAATCCTAGTCCAATCGTGAGATATCGTCGAGTGTCCACTACCTGTCTCATTCCGAGTCCAGGACAAACTCACAGCTTACACCATAAACCCTCCTTGCACTCATTCACCTCCCTCACCACGAATCCTCACTAACACCTCCCTCAGTCGCAACCGCCCCCATCCCCGCCGACACAACCCTCTTCACCATCCCCCGCTCCTCCATCCTCTGCGCCGGCACCTCCCCCCTCGCCACCAAGCTGCCCTTCCTCTTCAAAGGACCCGCCGAACCCACCGTCGCCGAGGAAACCGAGAACCACACCGCCGACGATGACGACGTCCCCGCAGCCGAAGAGCAACAGGAAGATCCTAACTCCCAGGACTCCTGGACTTTGCTCATCCTCATCCTCATCCACGAGTACCTCCAGGGTTCCGCATCGGCTTGGTTTCCGTATTTGACGGTGTTGCCGCAAAAGTTCGACACCCCCATGTTTTGGACGGAGGAGCAGTTGGGGGAGTTGCAAGCTAGTGCGCTGGTGCCGAAGGTGGGGAGGAGCGAGGCGGATGAGATGATTAGGGGGAAGATTGTTAAGGTTGTTAAGGAGCATGAGGAGGCTTTTTATCCGTCTGATTACCCGGCTGAGAAGAAGCTGTCTGAGGAGGAGTTATTGGCCCTGGGGCATAGAATGGGATCAGCAATCATGGCCTACGCTTTTGATTTGGCCAAGGAAGACGACGAAGACGAAGAAGAGGTAGAAGATGGCTGGGTCGAAGACAAGGCTGCTGCGCAGAATGATACCATGGGCATGGTCCCCATGGCCGACATGCTCAACGCCGACGCAGTCTTCAACGCGCACATTAACCACGGCGAGGCATGTCTGACTGCCACTTCGCTACGCGAAATCAAAGAAGGGGAGGAGATTCTGAATTACTACGGTCCCTTGAGCAGCGCGGAGTTGTTGAGACGGTATGGGTATGTCACGCCCAACCATGCGCGGTACGATGTGGTCGAGGTGGGATGGGAGTTGGTGGAAGGGGGACTGAAAGAAATGGTGGAGGGGGTGAAGGGGCGGAAGAAGGAGGTGGATTGGCAGAAAGTAGATGAGCTACTTGAAGAGGAAAAAGAGGAAGGGGAATGGGAGGATAGTTTTGTCCTTGAACGCCAAAGCGAGGACCCAGATTCGGAGGGGCAGGTGCACGGCGAAGCGGAGTTTTTGGGACTGCCGGAGGAGTTGGAGGAGCAGGTGAAGGTGTACCTGAAGGCTATGAAGAAGGTGGTGGGGAGTGGGGATAGGGCGGTGGCGGAGGCGTTGGGGAATAAGACTGTGAGGAAGGAGATCTTGTTGAGTGGCATGAGGAAGGCGTTGGAGGAGAGGGAGGGGCAGTATGCTACGAGTCTGGAGGAGGATGAGAAGGTTCTTGGGGGGATTGAGAGCGGGAGGCCGACGACGAGGAAGGAGATGGCTGTGTGGGTTAGGGCGGGTGAGAAGAGGATTATTAGGGAGGCGGTGGATTGGGTTAAGGAGCAGGAGGAGGAATTGAAAATGGCGAAGGGTGGGGAGGAGAAGGATGAGCCTTCGGCTAAGAGGAGGAAGGCTTAGAGCAAGGTTTAGTAGGTTGTTATTGGAACTATCTACAGGTATGTTGTTCATGGTCCATCCATCGCATTCCCTTGTCCATCGTCTTTGCACCGCGTTCCCTAGAGGTAGTCGGGTTCTTCCACCACCAGCCTTAGTCGGCAAACTTGACTCGCGTCCCTGTCAACAAGTTAGATCAAACGACACTACATCTGGCATCGGGAAGAATTTACCTCTTATCTCCCATCATTCCTTGCCAGGCCCACATCTGGACCCCTTCCTCTCATTCTTCAAGCACTGGGAGCACTGGGAGCACTGGGAGCACTGGGAGCACTGGGAGCACTGGGAGCACTGGGAGCACTGGGAGCACTGGGAGCAATGGGAGCACTGGGGCGGCAAGTGCTGCATTTGCCCACCAGCTTGATGGGGTCGCTCAACTCCGTAACGGGGACGCAAGGCGGCGGGTAATCCTTGTCCTTGGGGCCCATCAAGGTGCGCTTCATCTTGGTCTGGCACTGCGACTCGCACCATTCGGTGTGGCCGCAGAGGGTGAAGTTGTATTGCTTCTTGGTGCACATCTTGTTGGTGTTGTTCTTGTGGCTGGGTTTTCTGGGTGTAGAGGTGGTACGGAGGTCTTTGCTTTGCTTGTTGCTTGGGTTGTGTTTTTGCGTCAAGTCTGGGCTTTGCTGTGCTTGTTTTTTTGCTTGCTGGTTTGCTTGTTTCTTGGGTTGTTGTTGAAAGTGTTCTTGGAAGAGAGCGAAAGAGGGTTCTTGAAGGTGTTTTATACATCTCTCTTTAACCCCTCGGAGGAATAACCGATGCTTCGTGCTATTGTCAAGGCTTCACAATAACCTGGTCTCGTTGGGTTCAGACCGAATAAGCACGCGTACAAAAGCTATCACGCGGTTCCTATGGTTCTGCTATCTGATGTTCCTAGCGGAGTTAACGGTACAGCCATTAACGACTACCTCTAGCGAGTGCTATTGAGGAACGAAGTCTATGTCCGTGCATTGGCTTTCTTCTTCTCTTCCATCCGTTCCTCAACGCGCCTAGGCCTGTCGGATACCATTGTCAGTGTCACTTCCTTTACAGGCTAACAAGCCTCTCTATCACTTGAGGTCAGACGAGTTAAGAGCCGCCATGAAACACAGGCACAGACACATGGTCAATTCAAACCTTCCAGATTCATTGGCTGTCACCTCGGTCTATCTGGATGATAAAGTCCATTCACAGACCAGGTCTTGCCCGTGTTGTTAGCAATACCTGACGATCAATGATCCACCAGCCTCGCTTTTCAAGACCATGGAACAGAACTGTCTAGCAGGAGCAAGAAACTCGACCTTCACTATAAGAAGCAACACAACACAACACAATGCACAATAGAGGTCTTTGGTTCTCTTCTTATTGGTCACCAAGCCACCAGAAGAGCTTATTACTTCTATCCACACCACACCACACAATACCACAACACCACCACCAACCCAGCTCCATTCCCAGCCGCTTCCCCCCCCCCCCCCCGGGGGAAAATGTGCACAGTAACTTTCAACGAAACCAAGTGCTCCCGCTGCAAGACCCTGATCAAATCCGTGGTCGACCGGAGCACCTGCTACGAAGTGCTCAAATCCCAGCACACGGCCTCCCCCCTTGCTTTTGGTGGATGCAAGGCCGGGCAGACGTCGGTGACGAACACGAAGGAGGAGGATATGTGTGATACTTGTAAGGTTAGGGAGAGGAGTGCGAATATATGGAAGTGGGCAGCGATGGGGGYRCCCCCATCGCTGCCCCAGGGGTTGTGATCCGGGGGTGAGGGGAAGGTCAGAGGTGAGGAGCAGGTGATGAGGAAGACAGGAAGTAAAGGGGGTGCTTGATTTCTGTGATTGATGATGTAAGGCTGTGGATTGGAATTGGGACTGGATGTTGGAATGAGCGCGATGCTTTTACTTGGTTTACTTGCAAGTACATGGAGTTGTCTGGCATTCTGGATCCGTGATCTTGAGGCTTCTTGTTGCCTAGGTGCCTTTGATGTTTTGCTTCCTCTCCGTCGGTTGTTCTCCTTCGCATTCTTTTGGTTGCTTTCTTTCCCTGCCTTTGTCTCCCCATGACTGACACTTGCTGCGTAAGGTATGGTATGTAGAGGTAACAAAAGATCTCTTGGCAGACAGCCGTACCTGGCTCAGCCTGGCCAGGGGCACCATGAAGGCTTTGTCCCTCACGTCAGTCCCACTGGGACTGTCCCAGCGGGAATGCAAACAATACCTTACCTACCAAAGATTCATATGCTAGGGGACAGGAGGAGTGCAAGGAACTGTCATGCATGGAGGTATAAGTATTTGAAAGCACCTTTGTACGTCGCCGTGGCAACTCCGAGCATCTTCCTAAGCACCGAGACTGCTTCCACCTCTCTTCGATGTTCAACCTCGACACTTTCTCCCGACGAGACGACATTGATACCACCCAACATAACAGACGTCCATTACATGGCTACCTCTAGAAGTGGGCAGGCACCAGACCGCATCCACTCACCACCGATGAACCTCCTACTCTCCATTATCACCATATTCATGTTGTCGACCTTGTCGATTCTAGCCAGCGCCCTAAGAGGCGGCTTCCTCAGCCAAGTCTACAACCCCGGATTCATAAACTCACCTAGGGACGATGATAATGACGATGACGGCCCAAGCGATTACCCCATTTACCAAGCCGACTTCCATTGTTTTGGTCCGGCGCTACCAAGTACAATATGATGTATTGTTCCCGGATTGACCTCAACAAGTGCATAATCAATCGGGATGGAAAGCTGCCCGGTTTGGCAGGAGAAGTACGTATGGCTGGCTCCCTTTGTTTTTGTTTCTAGGTGCCGCGCGTGGTGTTGAGGTTTCACTGAGCAGAGCAGAGCAGAGCAGTCRYGACTGCTCTGATGTTTGATGCACCTGCTAATGGAAATATCTAGTGGAAACGGCCTAAAAACATGCAAGTGTGCCACGCCGGATAATTCACCCAAGTACTGGACTATCTTGTATTGCTTTTGCTACGTCTCTGATACGTCATACTGGGTGGCATATTGGCAGACTCTCAATTTGGACGAAGGCCTCTACCTCGAAGATGGCGTACTCAAATGCTTCTCCCAAGCCGGCACCCGGCTCGAAAGGGTGCGCGACACCGGCCTCACGACGGCGCCACGGGGGAATGAGGTTGATACGCTTGTTCGTGCGTACATCGAGAGATGTTATAGAAACGAGGCTGATCGAGGGCGGCTCGCTATACCTTACTCTTGTAGACCCGTTACAATTTGTAAGTAAAGAGGGGGTAAAGGAAGCCTTAGCGCTTAGAAGCCCTGGGATACTAAATTGTTCCCAAGCATTCCTGCGACCCGCATCGATTCACTAGCAGATTGGTCGAAGCTACATATACCCGGCGCTATACCTAGTTGAGTGAAACCGTATCGAGTGAGAAAAAGCGGTAGTCATGATTGAGGAAGGATCTTTATACACACCTAATCTTTAAAAAAAAGTTATAACAACGGCCTCATGGCGCAACGGTAGCGCGTTCGACTCCAGATCGAAAGGTTATCCGTTCAAATCGGGTTGGGGTCATCTTTGATTTTTTTGGCGTACGCAATGCCGCTGCGCAGTGGATATCGGAAGTTTCAAGCAGCATTTTTTGGGTTCCGCACATCGGGGTCCATCGGAGGCCGGCCGGGGCTGGTGAGGATCTCGATATTCAGGCGGACCGTTCCGGTATTCCAAGTCCGAGCGCGTCCCCTTCATATCAGCCTAGATCCTGCGCTAGTTACCTCTCCTTGGGTGTGGCCTTGTTTGTGTCTTCTGCTTCGATACTCGTGCCTACTCCGTGGCACCTGATGTGCGGCTCGTTTCAGGTACGGCACGTGTGAGATGCGCTCCTGATTCGCTTGAGGTTTGGAGAATGACATCATCTTATCAACAGTGTTATGAGAACCACAAGCCGAAAGGAACGTCTGAAGAAAGAGCCCGGGGAGGGAGGCTCCAGAGAAAGAGACAAATTACAAGACCGGGTTTATATCCCAAAGATTTTGTGTGGTAACTGAATGGCTCTGCGGAGCGCAAATGTTCGGGGCTTATATTTGTCGACAACCAGTTAGAGCGCTTATCAGCCAGCAATACGTAATTCTCAAGTCTCTTTCTCTCATTTGTCAATCCAAATGGTTACCAACCACTTGTTAACCTTCGACAACTGGGCACAAAACGAACCTGAAGCAAGCTGGAAACCCAAAGGTTGCGTACGCCCCTGCATGGAAAATGGTAAGTGGTAATGAGCGACTGAAGAGCCCTTGTTCGTATGCCGTCAATGCTGCCTCCGAAGAGAGGGTGACGGCGGTAGGGCAAGGTACTTTAACCTGCGGCGATCTAGGACACTGCACAGGGGCATCACACACGGGCGCACCGCCCCTGTTGATGCGGCCTAGCTTGGTTCCTGGAGGTTGTATTTCCAGGTTTCGACGTGCTGGAATCACGAGGGGAGGCCCTCCCGACCGTGTCAACGTGTCCCGGCGTTCTGGCCAAGCACCAGGCAAGCGACGTGCAAGCGTCATGTGGGGGCCACTAGGACGCCACTAGCGGCCCTAGCTGTGTCGAATGGTGATCTCCCATCACGGTGCAGTCATGGAATCCTTGATTAGTCGATCGAGCAGCGAGTTTATAAGGCCTTCATCATGGCCATGTTCTGGTCTGTTCCTGGTGACCCCGTTTGCTTTTCATGCGCTTGATCAAACTCCTCCCGCCAAGGCCTCAACCACCTACCTTCCGACAGTGAACCTCAGCAGCCGCTATTCACCATGTCGCTTCCGTCCACATACCGCCGCTCTGAGTCGAGCATGCTCGAGCACCAAACTTGGTGCGATCGAGGCTTCGAGCCTACCGAGACGTCCCTCGCCAACATGATGAAAGCCCAAGGCCTTGTCCAAAAGTTCAAGGTTACCCATCTGCTCTCATATCTTGGCCGGTTGAATCCCATACCGATTGGCGTGTCCAAGAACGACGCGGTCTGGCTCTTCGATAATGTTGCCTTTCGCGGCCCAAATGGTACATGGCAGGCAGAGTTTGTGACGGCTGTTTTCGACGCGCGCGTATCAACCAAGTTTGTTGAGGCTGTAGGCGACATCGCCGAAAAAGTGGGTCTCTCCAAGGGCGACAAGCAGGAGAAGACGATTGAGCAGCGCATTACTCCTTTCCTCATGGAGATTTTGCCTGGGAGACGGGTCGATATCAAGTTTGGCGAGTCTGCCGAGTTGCGGCTGGGCCCTGGAGGCAGGAACGGAATCAGCAGTGAGCTGAAGAAACTCCCCGACTCAACTGCCGGAACTGTGGTAAAGTCAGTGGCCGAAGTCCCATCTGGCGCAGGAGGATTGTTGGAAATGAATACATTCTATACAGAGCCTGAGGGTTGGGCCGTTATTTCTGGTATGCTTGTGGTCTTCGAGCCGTCACTCAAATGAGAGACAGTTCTTTCCCCCCGCACAAAACGCCCAGTGTTTGCTTCTAACACCCGACCCTCCAAAACAGATGTCGATGATACTATCAAGATCACGCAAACGAGTGATCCTGTGGGAATCCTACGGTCCACATTTGTGGTAAGTTTAGCGCTCTCTGCGTTCCATCGCAACCGTCTAGCCCTTTGATGAAGCTCAGATATTGACGGCATGTCCCCCTTTGTGTAGGCAGAGCCGACACCAATTGCAGGCATGCCAGAGCTATACTGGCAAATCAAGGACATCGTGACGCCGTCTGCACCGTGGTTCTACCTGTCGGCATCACCATACAACCTCTATCCTTTCCTCCGGGATTTCACTCACCGTTACTACCCCCGGGGCCAGTTGATCTTACGAGATGCCAGTTGGATGACCATTCCAGGGTTGCTCTCCAATCTCACGCTTGGAACCCAAAAGTACAAGGTCGATCGCATGAAGAAGCTGTGCGAGTGGCTGCCAAAGAAGAAAATGATCTGTGTAGGCGATTCAACGCAAAGCGACCCCGAAGCATATGGTGAGTTGATGATACCTTAAATTCGAAAACAACAGAAGTGAACTGTATCAGAAAACCCACTGGCTGACACTTGGAATCATGTTCTGCAGGCGAGATGTATAGGAAGCATCCAGAGTGGATCAAGCTGATCCTCATCCGGAAAGTTACCGATATTGCGGCCATCGGTACGGAAACGAAGAATGCTCCCAAGCGGTTCGAGGACGCGTTTAAGGGTGTCCCAAGGTATGTGCGACTCTTACGGCTGGGGTCCCCTTTTGGGTACTGATTCTAACCTTGCGGTACTTGCAGAGAGGTGTGGCATGTGTTTGAGGATCCTGCCGAGTGCCGTGAGCAGGTCCAGAGAGTGGTCGGCTAAGGTCAAGACGTTTACGGCACCCCTTCTCATCTTTCCTCGAACGAGCTGTCAGTTGCGTCTGGTCATGGCGGTATGCAAGGTCCAATTCTCACACTTGAGTCGTGTGCTTTAGTCGTGTGCATTTCGTGTCAGACCTGCTGTGGTACCTGCCTCGTTGATCTCGCAAGATCTACTTTTAGAGGTGGCAGGTATGTCGAGGGCTCGAGGCCACCTCTCCCGGTCATGGGATCCGAAAGGCGGACATGGCCTTTCCTTTGATGTTATTAGCTTGCTTGGACGTTATGACTTGTGAATGAAACGGATACCCATATACCTTTCTGTCAATGATCGATTCCTTCTATTTACTTGTATGTTGACGGGGCGTTAAGTACCTTGCTGGCTAGGTACGTACCGCATGGCTGACAACTCCACCGAACGAGTGCGGGGAAATGCAAGCTTACCCCATGTCTCTGTGTTGTCAGCACCTGCCTCTGACCGAAAGCAGTTTCTCGGTCTTGGTATTTACGTCAGTGATTTATCCGAATGGTCCGCATCACCACCCGTCCCCTCCTATCCGTGGGGCATTGTAAACAACTGGCTCGGCTGAGAGCTGTTACACCTGTTGCTTTTCCGCTTCTTCCAATATCATTAGCTTCACTTCCACTGCCAACCCCCCCTTCACAGCGTGTTCCGTTCACCACTACCACTACTATTGCTACTGCCCTGTCAACCGCAGCTGAAAGGTTCAAGATGTCGTCTGAAGGTGCAGCAGCAAAGCGACAGAAGTCCAACAAGGATGTGCCCTACAACCTCATCTACTGGCCAGGTCTCCCCGGACGCGGTGAGTTCATCCGGCTTGCCCTCGAGGAGGCCGGTGCCGAGTACGTCGACACGGCCAAAGCCGAAGGAGGTATGGACGAGGTCATGGCTCACATAAAGGGCGAGAAACCCAACGACGATACCAACCCTCCCATCTTTGCGCCGCCCATTCTCAAGCATGGTGACCTTGTCATCAGCCAGACGCCCAATATTCTGCTGTATCTGGGTCCGCGATTGGGTCTCGTACCCAGTGCCGAGGAGGATCCGGATGCTCTGTACAAGGTTAACGAGCTGGCACTTACGGCGCTGGATGGATTGAGCAATGAGCCCCACGACTGCCATCACCCCATCGCGTCTGAGCTGTACTATGAGGACCAAAAGGAAGAGGCCAAACGGAAGGCCGAGCATTACGTCAAGACGCGGTTGCCAAAGTTTCTCGGTTACTTTGAAAGGGTGCTGAACTCGAAGGCCAGCGGCGAGGGCCCCTACCTCTACGCAGGCAAGCTGTCATATGCGGATTTGGTCCTCTTCCAGGTATGTTCTGCGTCTTGATAGCACCAATTTCTCTTCGTATTAGGACTGACATGAGACAGTGCCTGGATGGCCTCAAGTTCATGTTCCCCAAGGCTATGGCGAAGTTGGAGAAGGAGGGTAAGCACTCGAAGCTGTTTGAGCTGTACGATGCTGTCAGGCAAAGGCCCAAGCTCAAGGAATATCTGGAGGGTCCTCGTCGGGAGAAGTACGGCAATGGCCTTTATCGGTACTATGAGGAGTTTGACATTGAAGGCTGAGCGAGCAACACAACCGACGACTACTGGCCGTGGGCATAACTTGTGGTTTAAAGTTGTTTTTCGGCCGACCGGTCTGTAATGGAGGTCGCGAATCTAAAACTCAAAATAGTCGTGAGACAATGCGCTGCTGTTCGTGCTGGTTCGGGGGCTGTACATTCGCGTTTCTTTTCAGGGTCTTGAGGTCCCAGGTTCTTCCCTAACTCCCCGAGTAACAACTTATGTTGTCTACATATGGCCCTGTGTCGATCCATTCCTACATGGGCTGKGGTAATCCATGCGGCATCTTGGTCATGATGATGACGTTATGATTTATACGCTACAAAAACTCCCCAGTACGTCGGGGGTGTCTGCAGACGTCCTGTACCTCGTCCACATTTCCAGTTTCTTGCTCAAGTTCCCATTTCCTTGTGGAACTTTCTTCCAGTATCCAATGCTCTCCCGTGTCGCTCATCGCTACGTCTGCTCAGGTAGAAGTCAACAGGGCCTCGTACTGGGCGCTTCCTATACACATCGTTTACCAGACCTTCGGAAGACAAAACAACTAGATCATTGCCGATTTCACCACGCAAAGCCGCTCCAACGCACAATGGCTCCATTTCAGACCCCCAGTAGCGATCCTCCCAAGCATGAAATGCAATATTTCCCCGACATGACGACAGCCTTGCCATCTGAGTCGGGCGAGTTCCGTCGTGTTTTGTGGACCGGGCTCTACTCTCAGCTCGTACTGATGACTATCCCCGTGGGTGGAGATATCGGGGAGGAGGTGAGTATCGCACAAACTGTCTCATGCTATTACCACTAGAATGGCCAGCAAGTTCTAAGTCATGTCTCAGATCCATACCAGGGACCAAATCCTTACCTTTACCTCGGGCGTCGGCCTCGCCCAGGTTGGGGGCAAGGAACAGAAGGTCAAAGCAGGCGATATGGTAATTGTACCAGCAGGCACAAAGCATCAGTTCCTCAACCAGGGACCGACGCCCTTGATTCTCTATACCATCTACTCACCGGCCGAGCACAAGCCAACAACAGTGCATAAGACCAAGGAGGAGGGCGAGAAGGAGGAAGAAGAAGGTATTGATGTGCCGCCTGAATGGAGTCAAAGGAGCAGGAAGCAGAACATTGAAGAAGGATGGGTGAAGGCTGAGGAATGAGTTGAGGAGCAGGTTAAGGTGACATGTCAGAATATGAGTTGCTTTATTTCCAGAGCCAATTTCCTCCTCACTTTTGTGATTCCAGCATTGGTTTCTGCGCCATCAACCAGTGCCTTCTTTTCCCTTTGCAAGACGATCACACAGGCATGTTCTCATTCAACCACACATAGGTACAATTCTGCCTTTTGTGTGTCAGGCTTTGTTTCCCGTTCTCTCCTTTCTCTTCTGTCGTTGCCATCAACTTTTCTTACAGTTGCTTTGCTGCACACCTACGCTTCCTTCGTGGTCTGCCTCGCGCGACTTAAGCGACTCCGGCCTTGTTTCGCTTCTCGATACTAGTCGGTTCCTTTGTTTCTTTTGCTAACGGTTGGTCTACTGTATGGGTACSTCTAGGTACTCGAGGCTTGCCCCATTTCCCCTCCTCATGGGTCATGTCTGTGCTAACCAGAAGCTTGGTGAGGCCCCAAGGAACACGTCCAGCAAGGGATTAACAGCGACATGATTGATACAAAATGTACTGCCTGTATACGGTCTGCGAACATGGCCATAGGTCCCCCCCAGGACGTGGTAATGGGTACGACAATTGGACAACGGACCTGCTAATGCGTACCAGCTCAACACCACAAGCCTACCAAGTATTGTGTTCATGCGAATCCAAAAACATCACGGAGCTGCGGGGCGCGTTGCATGTGACTGCGATATCCTCAGAGTGTTGTTATGCTCTTGCTCCTCTTTTCAAGGCTTCGAGGTTTCAACTGCAACGTCGGGATTGATATTCAATGCCGCACCACTTTGGGTAAATGTTGCCCATGAACCAAACATCATTCCACCAGTAGGAACACAGATCTCCGGGCCCTGAAACTCTGAATGACAACCGACCAGAAAACATATAATAGCAAGGATTTCCCACGCTTTATGGACAACATAACGGCCAACCTTACCATAACCTCCATGTTTCTCTAGCCTCACCCGACCCTGCAACGTCCAGGTCTCGAGTTTTCAGGCAAAGATGCAGCTTCTATCCGTCATATTTCTGTCTGTTCTTCTGTTTGCCACTCAGGCTGCCGCCGCAACATGGTATTTCCTACGCTATAACACCCCCTCGGGAGCCAAGTTCACTACCTTCAGTGGACAAATGGTCATCCCAACTCTACCCAAAGCGGCAGTCTACTATCTTTGGCCGGGCCTCCAACCGACCGACAACAGCGGAGTTTACCAGAATGTGCTTGACGGACGAAGCGGCACTTGGTGGTTTGGGTCTGGATGGTGCTGTTCAAACCCTTCGTTGCCGTGGGGAGGCGGGTTCAACACGTATGCGGGAGAGACGAACAGCTTCTCGAACGTGTTGAACAGTGATGGTAGCGGATGGACTACGACGACGACGAGGGGAACCAACGGCTCGCCCGTGACCAATACTTTTCCTCTTGGTAAGTCTAGAGGAGAAAGCCTGCTCTGGGCCAAGGGCAATGTGACGGATAAAAAAGCTGTGAGTGCTGATACCCTTGACTTATACCATAGCGGGCAAATCTTTCAACCAAGCTATTTTTGCCATTGAACTGTGAGTCTTGAGTTTATTTTATCCAGCAGAACGAACTGCAGCCACGATGTCGGTACTGACCTGTATAATAGTTACGATGTGGCATGGACCTTCGGGCCCTTGACATTCAAGAATGTCAAAATCGTATGTACCATCCTAGGTCGCGAGGCCTTCGACTTTCATTCTCAGTGTAACGGGGTTCCAAGTGCTAACTTACCCGACAGGTTGCGACTGGAAGCACGAACACGGCGTGGTGCACGGGAAAGCCAGAAAACTATAACTCGGCCATGAAGTATACCATTTCCGGAGCGAGGGCATCAGTGAGCGGTACGACCGTCACTTGCGCCATTGACTCGGTGGTTTTGCAAGGCCCTGCATAATAGCAACGGATAAACCTCGTTCTCAATTCGGGTATTATCTGCCCGTTGATGGACTCATTCAGTCTTCATTCAGGTGGTCTGATAGCAGGAAGTGGGAACATGTACATCGTGGTTTCTTATTTGTTCATGCTATGGTACAAGGGTATATTCTACCATATTATAGCAAGAAACTGCTCTCATCAATCATAATCATCGGCCTGTTAGTTACAACGCACTCTCTCACTATACCACCACCCTCTAGAGCACAGCCGTGAAGGCCTGGGTCAACGGGATGTTGACATCCACGCTCTTCTTCCTCAAGGCGCTGACGACGGTGATCTTGGTGATCTTCAGATCGGTCTTGAATCCAAAATCACCCTTGGCGGTCAGAACACCCAGGGCATACTTGAACTTGATGTTCGTCACACCCTGCTGCTCCAAGCTGACACCATCATCAAGGTAAAGCTCACCCTCGGCAGTGAGGTCCTTGCCGACCGCGATGATGAGCTCGAAGTTCTGCTTGCGGAGCTCGGTGGTGGTCATGGCAGACTTGGCCCTGAGAGGAACGATGACGCCACCACGGAGGTAGAGCGGGATATCAGTCAAGCTCTGATCATTGACAGTGACGCTCTTGCCCTTGCCGTAAACGACATCAAGAGTGTACCAGTCGTAGAAGATGTCGTTGGGAAGGTAGACGTCAACGCTGGTCGAGTTCTCCTCAGTGACGGGGGCGACAAGGAGGCCGGGACCGTAGAAGTACTGGTGCTGGAGGCCAAAGGTGTTGGCGTCATTGGGATAGAGGTAGAACATTGGGTTGATCATGGGAGTACCATCGACGGACTGCTTGTACTGGGCGGTGTAGATGTAATCGAGCAGGCGGTAGCGGATATCGATGGCCTTGCGGGCGGCCTCAGTCACGCTCTCCCAACGGTAGAACTCCTGGCCGATGGCGGTCAACTCGTTGTGGTTGCGGTAGAAGGGGGAGAAGGCACCCAGCATGGCCCAGCGAGCGCAGAGCGACTCGGTCGTGTTTCCGCCGAAGCCGCAAACATCAGCGCCCACCATGGGGATTTGGTAGATGGAAGCAAACGCCATCATTCCGTAGATGCTCTCACGGTAATGTTGCCAGTCAGCAATGTTGTCACCGAGCCACTTGCCAACCGAGTGGCCGGCGCCAGCAAAGGTCGAGCGGGTGATGATGAAGGGGCGGAGGCCAGGGCGGCGGGCAAGCATGGCCCCGCGGGACTGGATCGACATCATGGTGCCATAAAGGTTGTGAACATCATACTCAGCCAAGCCGTTCTGATGGATGGTATCGGTGTTCACAGTCTTGTTAGAGAGACCACCCTTGTCGGCGTTCCAGGAGTCCAAGTAAGCGGCCTTGTTGTGAATCGAATACTTGGGGAAGAGAAGGTCACGGCCAGGGAGACCAAGCTGCTTGCCGGCAGCAATGGTAGCCTCCACAGTCTCCTCGCGCTCAGCAATAAGAACGTCACTCTTGGTAGGGGCCTCAATGGTCAAGGCCTTCTTCTCCTTGCATTCGGTTCCCTCAGGCTGGAAGACGCAAGGCCAGCCAGGGAGCTCCCGGGGAGGTGTCCTCACGGCAGGAGGCTCAGGCGGGTAGCCGATGGCTGATTTCTCGGGGTCGTTGCAAGGGAAGAAGCAAGGGAAGTTGGAGGGCTCGTTCATGTCAATCCAGAGACCGTCAATATCAACGCCAGAGCTTGCGGAGAAGAACTGAGTGAACTGGTTGTCCCAGAACCTGGAGATGTTGGCCGAGAACCAGTCGGGGAAGACCGAGACACCAGGCCACACGACACCTTTATAGATGGAGCCATCATCACGCTTGAGGAAGACGTTCTCTTCAATGCCTTTTGTCAAAGCAGGATTCTCAGGTCCCTCCGCAGCCGACACGGCAGGGTCGACCATAACAATATACTTCTGGTTGTTCTCATGAAGGTGGCCAATCAACTGCCTCATGGTCGAGAGGGGGAAACGCTGAGGATCCAGAGTGAAGACCCTTCTGCGGTCCATGTAGTCGATATCGGTCCACATGGTCTCAAGCGGGATGCTGGCCTTGCTGTAGTTATAGACCACCTCAGCAACCTCGAAGGCATCCTGGTAGCCGTAGCGGCACTGGTGTAAGCCGAAACCCCAGTAGGGCATCATGGCAGGGAGCTTGGTGATCTCGGCATATTGCTTAGCAACCTCGATCGGGCTAGGGCCAGCAACGAAGTAGAAGTCAACGACACCTCCAAGGGAGTTGTACTCAAGATATTGACCGGAGCGGCTGTCCTTGTCGACGACGATGTCCATACCGTTGGAGTTGAGGAACAAGACACCGTGGCTGCCACTCTTGCGGTGCTCGTAGTAGACCGGGTGGTTGCCGTAAAGGTTCGCACCATTGGGAGTGGAGTAGGCATCCTGGGACCAGAAAGTCCGGATGTAGTTGGTGGTGTTGAGGCGGAAAGAGTCCGAGTGCTCACCGAGACCGTAGAGGTTCGGGTTGTTGGGCAGCTTGGTACGAAGGCGCAGGTACTGGGACTCAAAGATCAGGGAAGCGGCCGAAGTATCGAAGAGAACTTCACCGGTCTTGGCGCGAGTGACGGAGAAGGAGAAAGGGTTGGCCTTGTAGTTGAACTTCAGGGCAGACTTCTTGGAGTTCGCACCCTGGGCTGCCTGTGGGCGAGGGAAAACAGACTCAGGAATCTGATATACATCGTTCGCGGCATCTTGGATCTTGACGTGGAGGCGGTTGTCTGACACGTGAGTTCTTCATGTCAGCGTCTCTCGTACCTCTAATTCTTCAGTTGATATATCGGCCAACTCACCCGTCTCGTACGTCACCTCAAGGACGAGGTTATCCAGATCAGTGCCATAGGCATTGCATGCCTTTCCGGCAAGCTTGAGCTCCGCCGTCAAGCCATTGGTGCTTGTCTTGACGTTCGTAGCCTTGTAGCCGGGACACTTGGCCAACGGATCGTTGTTGATGGCGCGGATGGCCGGTGGAAGGGCGGCAGAGCAGAACGAAGCCAGTAGCCCGAGGGCCGCGAGACGGGATCCCACAAGCATCTTGTAGTCTGTCCGGCTGGTTGGTGCTTGGTGACACAAACACACAAGAGATATAAACTGCGATCCGGAGAGATGCCACTCTAAATCTCCCTCACACAAGAACCACGGGAGGCAGCATGCTCTTACTTATACACATTCCCATCTGAACCAAGCGCATCGTCACCGAGCAGGGGGATTCTCGACGAAGTATGTAACACCATCACTTCCCGCCCCCCCGGCAAATCAGGAAAGGATCGGCCAGTGACGATATTCTGGAGACCATTGGAAGCTGCAAAAGTTGGGGAACCTGGGGAATCCGGGGACAACGCAAGGAACCATTGCGAACGCCGACTTGGAAGCCAGTGTGGACCTAGAGAACCTTGGGGCTGCCATGCCGAAGATTCCCAATCCGTACCATCTCTCCGCACTCAATCATACTTTGTCATGGGGCTTTTGCTAACAAAAACGCACCGACTCTCATGACCGCAAAGGTTTGTGGCGTCCCAAATCCCACGATAGAATCTGAGCCGACCTCGTGTCGGCCTCATGTCGGCCTTGACAAGGCTCTCAGCGGGCCTATTGCTACGACCAAGCACGACCAGTTGGGAGGTGGTGAAGAAAAGCATCAGTTAAGCGGAGCACAGGCGGTCAACATGTGAATAATGAAGTCTTGGTAAACTCTGACCACTTGCCTTTTTCTACGTGCGTGTTGCTCTCTGGCTGGCCGGTGAGCCTGCTTTCTCCAATTCACCAACGCTCCCCCAGTCTTGCCTTCCCCATCCCCCGCTATTACCCCTTGCTTTTCTCCGCATAGATTTTCCTGGGGAAAAGCCATTGGCCGAAAACCCCATCAAGACAGTTCGGGGGTAGCATCCCAGGTGGGACTGATGGCCCATGTTCCTCAGGAAAGGCCCGAATGTCGGGATCGAAGATGCGAGGCTAGCCCACTGAGGCAACACCAGAACCACCATCCAAGGCGCAGAAATAACGGTCGGAGTTGGAGCCTGTAAGCTTGGATGGTGATCGGGCTAGACTCCGACCGCGGCCGCGGGTTGCTAAAGCCGTTTGAGGTCCGGATGCCGAGATTTAGATCAACAACACCAAGCCCATAGTTGATCCGGCAACCAAGGTTAAGCTTGTCAAGCCTCTTTGGAGCCAGCTCATGGCCGTTAAAGAATGAGAACGACATCCGAGGTTGCTGAACACGGACGGTAGACGGTTTTACCATTTCGCTTCATCGTTTCTGCACAAATCCCAAATCAGCAGGTGGTAAATCTCAATGCTCGCGGCACCTTTGGAACTACCCGTACCTGATCAGCCGATTCATTCTCTTCGTACGGACGGAGTACATAAAAGTCAACCGATACCTGACGCAAAGAAATTCAAAACCTTTATATGCTGCTTTTACAGTGGCCATGATACCCCCTTGTGCTCATCACCCTTACAGGGATGCACAAACCATATAACCGCGGGCGAAAGACAATACGAGTCAACTTCTGTTGACCTGGTGCTGGAAGTCAGAATCCGCTCCAGCAGAGTAACAATAGCATGGTCTGATGTAAATACCGGGCTTGCTACAAGACTCCAGCACCGCCTAGAAAATGATAACTCCAGCAACTCTCTAATCATGCTTCTACAGTACCCATATGCGCCGCCATGCTTCTCTCTCCGTGGCCTGACAGATGCCATGATCCCGAAAATAACGATAAAAAAAACACCATAGTACGAAATGACTTTGGTCAAGTTCCTCCCACGATCAGTCCACATCCATACCGTCCGAATCCGGCGCCGATAACGCCACGGTGATTGATGGATCCTCATCCTCTTTCTTCGTGATTTCGGCAGCAGCCGAGTTTTGATTCGCGTTCCTATCGGCGGGCATAGCTGATCCGTTTTGCGGACAGAGCCTATACTTGTCGTCCTCGATGCGCTCAATGATCCCTTCATCAAGCGCCCATTGTGCTAGCAGGCGATCCACACCCATACGATCAGCCTCACCCTTTTCCATATGTCGACCGACATGTTCCGTCCACTCATCCCATGATCCGGCGCCCTCAAAAACGCTCTGACAGTCGGGTTTGGGACAAGACGATCGCTGAGGAGGTTGCCTGCGCGTTACCAGACATGACGCTTGCATTTCCTTTACGTGCGCCTCCCACTCAGCGAGAAGTCCTGCCTCAGGCTTGCTACCGGACTTCTTGAGGATCGGCGGCGCATGCATTCGTCGCAGATGCTGCGTGAACAAATCTTTGCGGTTGAACTCATTCCCCTTGCCATCGGCGCTGCTTTGAGGACATGCCGAGCACCGATAATATTGCAGGCACAGGTGCTGAGAGGCTATGTGACGCTTCCACTCATTCTTGGACCCGAACGTGCTTGCACACCCGGCAAAGGAGAAAGCACACGGGAACGGCCGCGTGTGAGCAGCTGCGATATGCTTGCGGAGCGAAGACGAGTCCTTGAATGGCGCATGGCTACAGTGGCTACACCGCGTCTCTTGCTTCGACACTTGTTTCTGAAGTGGCCTTCTCCCTGCCGCAACCCTTGGGCTTTCACTGGGGATCTTGCCGTTGACCACTCCAACCTTGGCACGAGGGGTGCCATAGGGGACACCGCCGTAGTGAATCTCATCCATAACGGTGTCATTCACATCGGAGGCACCGGGCTCTTCAGGATGCCTGACTGCAATACTATCTCCCACCCTGTTGCTTTGTGCGTGGAGATCGCTCAGCATCTTCAACTGTTCTGCCGCTTCTTTCATCTCGTCGGAATCTTCTGCGTCGTCCTTGGCCTTGGGACCGGGGGTCTGACCTGGAGGGCCAGGAGTGACGGGAACAGCCCCGTTGGGCGTGGGAAGCGGGACCCGGTGCTCCTGACGTGGTTGGTTCTCCTGTGTGAGGGAAGAGTAATGGTTCGTGTGGTCTCGCCGGTTCAGAGACGGGCTACCTGCAGCAGCCTCTCGTGCCTCTAGCAGAATGCGGCCATCCTCGAAGTCTTTGGTCATTGGCTGGCCGTTCGCCGCAGACTTGACGAGTCGCTGGTAGAGATGAATCATGTTGTGTGAACTGATGTATCCCAAGAAGCAGCAGACCTTATCGTGCTGGACGATGTTCCATATCGAGAGCGGCATCGAGATCAAGAGCATAGTAGGAGGCCCGAGGAACATGCCCTCCACCGTAATTTTTGAGGCAACGGACGGCGGATTATGGAGCCATTGGTGGAAGAAGCCCATATCTGCGCTCGCATCTCCCACGAACGTGGTACACACTAACACTCTACTGCTCTCCTCGAAAGTAAGGTCAGCCACTTCTGTGGCGCTAAGCGGCTGGTCATCCCGGGTCGACCTCCAGGCGTCCCCATCCACTTCAGCAGACTGGGGAGGCGACTGCAGCTGTGCAACTTCTTTCTTCAGGGGTCCGAGAACAATATCACGTCCCTTGGCAGGAGTCAAGGTGAAAGTCACAGGGACTCTCTCAGGCGGAGCTATCTTGGCTGTTCCATTGACCATCTTGGCAAGGGCTTGGGCGCTCTCGTGTTGCCGCAGTGTTATTAGCTCATCGAGTAGCTTCTGAACGCTGAAGGGACGCCCACTGGCAAGCTTGGTAAGCGCATCAGCCAAGGTAGCTGTGAAAGAGCGGGGACCGGCCTCTCTTGAGCTCTGTTCCGGCGTGTACGCAGCGATGGCCTGTTTGGTACCGTGACTCCCAGCGGGGGGCGAATCCTTGATGGCACAAGTGTCTAACAGGAGCAAAATCTCTGGCTGGGCGTCCTCAAACAAGCATCTAACACCGTCCCACTTGAGCTTGGCAGCATCATCGCGAGCGTTACTATACCCGTAATGTCAGCCTGGGAAACAGGGGCGATGCTGTAAACAAGAGGGTCAACCTACCAGGCCCAATAGAGGTGATTGTCTTGGCCAACAAACCCATGACCGGCGTAGTAGACGATCAAGAGGTGATCAGGACCGGCGTTTTCAAGAAACGAGGCCATCTGGTAGCTTAGCTTGATGCTGGGGTTGGGCACGGTAGGAATGACCCATTTCTCGGTGCTATAGTTGTACCGGTCCCGAAACACCTTCTCCAGGAGCAGCATGTCTGCTTCAACACTGAGGTCTTCCTCCCATCTCAGCATCAGTACGGACACGCTCCTGTGTGGAACAAGCTGCTCCTTAACCATCTTGATGTACATGGCAGCATCTTGGAGATGTCTCGCATAAGCCTCGAACTCTCCACGTTCGGTAAGCGGTGCGGACTGCGCAGACTGTGCGGGCGACACGAGTGGTTCGGCGGCGGGCGGGAAGTGCTGCTGTGAAGGAGGAAGACGGTTAGAAGAAGCATGGTAAATGTAATAACAAGGCTACTAACCTGGTCCTGAGGGAAAGACTGTGCTGGCGGCTGGCCCTGAGCCTGAGCCTGAGCTTGGGGCTGAGGCTGAGGAGTCGTCGATGGGAGGGCGGGTTGGGCTGGGGCATCGGAAACCTTGGGAGCTAGTCTCCTCCGCTTCGATGGAGGGTCCATGGCGTCGTCGATGTAGGCCACTTCGAGGATCACACACTGGGCGGTGACGGCGGGATGGTGGTCGAGGACGGAAGATTGCGCGTCCGGAGCAGGACAAGGAAGTAGCTAGCTACCTCTAGGCTGAGCAAGCTCGAAAGCGCAGAGTAGATAGCAGAATTAGTTCCGGTCGTATGGATCAGTCGAGGCCACAAAGGACACGGCAGGCCAGACAGGACAAGGGTAGAACAATTTGGCTGAGGGCGCGATAATAAGGCTGGACGAGGCAACAAAGCCCAAGCAAGCCTTTACGAGCGGCAGACCTGGACGGCAGCAGATGCGTCAAGGAGGCGGTCCTGGGGCTTTAATTCGAGGGGCACGACAGCCTAAACAGACAGAAACGTCTGGCTGATGGCAAAAATGCGTCGTCGGAAGAGAATCGGATCACAATGGCCGCCAATCAATACAGAAGAAAGCAGCTCGCACACAGGACAGACAGGGCAAGGGCAGGAAAGAAAAAAAACAATTGATCTAGATGGGTAAAATCCAGAGTCGACGTGGTGTTGTTTTTTGTTGGTGTCGTTATTGACCCTGTCGAGGTGAGTCGTGTGTCGGTCGGCGGAGGTCAGGTCAGCCACAAGATGGAAACTGAAGAGAAGCGGGGGAAGTTCCGGTTCAGTTGGGAAATCTGAGGTCAGGTTGTCTCGCCTCGACGACAGCAGAAAATGAGGAGGTGAGGGCCCGGGAAGTGGAAGTGCAGCCAGGTTCCAGGTTGCCAGAGGCTCTGTTAAGCAACCAAGTACTCTCCGGTTGAGATACAGTGAGGTGAGGCTGTGGTGGTAAACTGAAGCTACCTGACGGAGGAGCGACGAGGGACTGCAGCAGGTACTCGGCTTTGAATTAGCCTTGTGGCAGGGCGCGCAAGGTTCAAGACCAATTGAATTTGTGACTGATGATTGGCCAGATGGTGCAGCCAAAGGCCCCATGTCTGCACGCACCTATACGGATGGAGCCAGACAAGACCTGTTGAGCGGGGCTGACAACACCTGGAAGCCCACCGGGAAGCACCTATCGACAGTTATCGGCCACGGCCTCGTCCACTTGGAAGGCGTTTCTCCCGGACTGATTGGTGCACAAGCACCTCTCCGGGATTGCACCAGATGCGACCAGCCCCGCCCCTTCGCAACCCCAGTGACCCGTCCGTCCAATCCCGTCATGTTCTGAGCGTCTCAGCGACCTAATCGGCATCTTTCCTCTCCTCCTCGTTCGCTACACGGCCCTGCACTCCTCACTTGTTTTAAACTTCGAATCAAGAAGCGAGATTCCAGTCCGACCTCGCCCTCCCTCCTCCTTGTCTCCATCCATTCCCGTTGACCTGACCAAAGCTCGACGAGGGCCGATAGGGACACAGCTTGATAGTGTACTACAAACATCAATCTCGTCATCAAGATGTTGTTGACCATGGTGCCCTCGATGGATGATATGCCGGGAACAATGCTACTAACCTTCCGACGGGAGTTCAAGGCCGTGTCAGTTTTCATGCCTCTAGAGCTGCACCCTGACCCCTCCCTACCTAACTTTTTTTGCCATGTACCCAATGCGCCAGGCTTGGATTCTGTCAGCTGCAGCGTTGCGGCCTCACCTACAGACCGACAAGACCATGGATCGATGGATGCCTTTGCTTCACTCACTCTTTTCCCTCATCGCCTTTGCCTTGTCTATTTGTGCAATTATTGCGCAGTCCCTATTTCCTGTCCCCTTTTTGCCTAGAACCGGGCAACTATTCAGGCGCACGTCAAGCAACTCTTTGGCCAAGCCAGGCTAAAAACGCTCTTTTGAACTCACATTTCCCTGGAGACCAAAACAACACAGAACAAAGGCACAGAGAGGAGAGAGATGGAGAGTTGCATGGGGAATGCGTCTGTGCCCAACGATAAACATTCCAACTGGTTCTGGGCCATTTCCGCCTGCTTCCGCCCTACCCATTCATGCTTCCTCGTTGCCCTTCACGAGGAGGGTTGGGCCCAGGACTCATCAACGAACGAACGAACGGCGGGAACGGCAGACGAACAGACGGACGAACCAGACCTGCTTGCATCGACATGGCATCGACATGGCATGCTATGGGCACTACCGCAAGCCCACGATCCAACGAGAAAACAAACGATTCGTCCGCCTCGTTCATCATCTAGCTGCTTTGTCGAATCAGAGGAGACAGGGGAGCCTCGGACCGCCCACTGCATGCATGACAAGGCCAAAGAAAGCTGCCAGCACCGCACCGCCTGGGCACCGCGCGGGCACCTCTCCAGCCCTCGAGGGATCGAGATACCTACCATGCCAACCTCGCCAACCTCCCGAATCCTTACATATCAAGCGTTTCTCTTGCTCTCGGCTTTCCCAAAAGGCTCTTACCCTTTTTCGGAGTGTACGTCAGCCTTCTGCAGTTCGCTGCACACCTGATTGGCACAGCTCAGCTATCACGCCTTTACTAAGGTTTGACCATTCTTGGGATCTTGGGAGCTAAAAGCCGAAGAGCCTATTCTTATCGGCAAAGGCAGACGTTCTCCACTCACCGCAGTGTCGTGCCTGTTTCGCCCAGAGCAGAGTGAAGCAGTGCGTCCTCCCGGGCAATCCTCTCCATTGTTCTGTCCCATCCCGTGGCCTTCACGGTGAGCCCGGGGGCAGGCATTTGATTTTTTGAAAGCCTTCAACGTTCTTTTAAAACTCGTACAAGCAGGCAAGCAGGCAAGCGAAGCAGGGTAAGGTGTTTCGTGCTGTCGCCTTGCAGAAATGTCCAAGCGGGCACAAGGCCTGGGCGCATCATGTGTGTGCGTAGGTACTGCGTAGGTCAAGTGGTTCAGTAGTCAACTAATCTCAGTCTTTATCGCTGGAGAAACATCACATATTAAACACATTTCAAGCCTTTCCTTACGAGCTCGACGAGTGTCCAACCACAACTGACAAAAGATGTGCCGGCTTCGTGAGTATACAAGTGCACAAGTCTTTCCATCCGATAGGAAGTTGCTAGCCCCTTTTATGGAGCTAGCCACTTGACGAACTACCTGTCTGTGGAGGGTTAGGGTTATATATGCCTGCGAACTGTTTGCTATGAAAGCTGACGATCCAACTATTCGATGATGAACGTTTTTTTTCTGATGTTTTCAGTCATCAAATACATCGTTAATGGCTTGAACCCTCGGGGATCGTAGGGAAAACACGGCCAAGGGATATGTGATGAAAGGGGCATCCTAAGTACAACCTCTTGAGAACTTCTAAACTTTCACTTTACTGGGAAGCTAATCCAAGGCGACCTGTCTACTTGATGTCGACTTTTCCCTCGTATCCTTCACAGATAATGGATCAGCTAATCCTACAGTATCCTACCAGCAGACCACCAGATCTCAGTTCACACCGGCTCCCTTCCTCCTCCATGCCTCACTCCCACTGCCTCATCGACCTGGCCCTCCCCGATAGCCCCATAAGCATACACATGAGCACCACTTTCTCCAAACCCGCCATCATCCAGCCGAGACAGTGCTCTCTTGACTTCATTCTCCCAGTTGCTCATGCAAACAATCAACCATTCGAGGACACCCACCAAATACAAGGCAACACATTGCCCAATCCACAACCCACAGAGACCCCAACCGTGGAAAGCAAGATAGATGCCCATCGGAAGCGCACCGCCATAGTAACTGACCAGATTCACCGCGGCGCCCACCCACTGCCTTCCCGTCCCCCTCAACACGCCTCCGCAGGATCCATTCAAGCCATCAGCGATCTGGAACAGCGCCACAAGCGGCATCACATCCGCCACCAGCCTGATCACCCTCTCATCATCATTGAACAGGCGTCCAAATACGTCCTTCACGCTCATCAGGACCGTCAGTATCAGCGCCCCAGCAACTATGCTGAGCACAACCGCACAATGCGACGCCCTGCTTGCCTCCTTGACCTTGCGCGCCCCCAACAGGTTCCCAACCCTTGAACTAGCAGCCACGCCCAATCCGAACGGAATCGTGTTGATGATCTGATCAGCCGTCATAATAACCGACTGCGCAGCCAGAGCGATGGTGCCCAATTGACCGGCAGCCAAAGCCACGATTTCAAAGGCCCACCACTCGGTGCCGACGTGGATGATGCCTAGCAGAGCGAGGCGGATGAAGGGGCCGATGTTGGAGAGCGCTCGACGAGGGGAGAGGCCACCCCAGCATTCGTGGCCGCGTACGAAGGCGGCGTAGGCGGCGAGCAGGAAGAAAGAGCACCAGTATGAGATGCCGGTGGCCAGGGGCGCGCCGTGCAGGCCGAGGTTGAGTTTGTGGATGAAGAAGTAGTTGAGAGCGGCGTTGAGAGGGGAGGTGATGAGAAGGACGTATGTGCCGGGGCGGTAGACTTCTGTTGGTTGGGGAAATGGGTTAGTGATTGCCATTTGTGGGTGTCTTGCGATGTAAACGAGGCATTGAGGGAGATGAGTAGTGGGAAACTAACCTTGAGCCTGCAAGAACTTCTTCATGCACTCAAACCAGATATAACCCAAACCGCCCGGAATGAGGCGTCGAAGGAACATGGCGCTCTGTACGCAGATGTACTCTTCTTGACCCAGAAGCCGGAACAAAGGCTCGGAGAAGGTCCATATCAAAGCCACAACAGCATAAAATGCAGACAGGACTGCCAGTCCTCGCTGGAGGAGGATACCGAGGTCATGCTTGTTGGAAGAGCCGGTATAGCTGCTCGATGCCAGAGTGTCTAAAGCTGTCGAGCCGCCAAGAGCGATCAGCCAAGCCGTGGACAAGGCGAACATGTACGAGAAGGCAGCCGTGGCTAGGGCTTCCGGACTCAGACGGCCGACTATGAGGATGGATCCGGTCTGGAGCGAGTTTTGGAGCGTATAGGCGAATATGACGGGGATGGCATTCTTGGTGAGAAGCCAGAGCTCGGATAGCCATAGCTTATACTCGGGTAGGTTGAACGCCTCAGATTCCTCGACTTGGGTGCTGGAAGACTGGAGCGATGGAGGCTTCCTCACCAGTGATGTTGATTCATCTGGGTGAGGCTCCAAGGGGCCGGCTGACCTGGAGGGCGTTGCTCCTGACATTTCGGTACCAAACAAGATGTGATTTGGCGATCATAGGCACACAACTCGGAGGTTCAAGGTTGGTATACCGTGAGACTTGAACTTGAGGAGATTCGTGTCGTTCAGCCAAAGTCAGGAGATCAGGCGAGTCCAAGAGCCAATACTTATTCCTCCTCCATGGCGTACGTATTCCCCATAACTGCGTACTGACACAATGATCCCCGCATCCGATGGCAGCGGGAAGCATAACGCAAGATAGCATACTTGCAGATCAGAGAGTGGGAGGATACTGAGACCCGAGATTGGTAACTGTTGTCCAGCCAGTCAAGGATGGCTTCTTCGGGAACGAAAAGATGATGTCGAGCATCCCTCGCAGAGTGAAACACGGCGCGCCACTGTGCGAGCCGAGGGCCGTAAGATAAGACAGAATCGCAGGCTCAGACAAGTATCTGGCCAGTGAAATTCTCGAAATCGCCCATTGACTCGGGTCGGGTCGGCGGTCATGTTTAGGAGTTTACACTGTACACTGAGATGAGACCGGTTCAGTGCGTTGAAGCGAAGTAGTAGGTGGCGGTTAGGTAGTTGCTTCAAAGTGGAAGATACTGGTGCCGCTCAAGTGTTTCCATCTGCATAACATGGGAAATGGAATCCTAAAGCGGTTAGACCCAACTTCATGCTAGGTGGTAATCTAGATAGCAAGATGATGTTAGATAAAATGCCAAATGTCTACTACAGTGATATTCAGAGTGGTACCAGACCTTTTAGGATTGCCATTGCGGGATCTCCTCTTGAATGGCTCGCTGACGGCCGTGTCTTATCGGAAGCTGGAAAGCCAATCGAATGAGGTAGCAACTGACGCCTCTTTGACCTTCATTTTGGTTGCCAAATGATGTTATTCATCGCAAAAGGAACTGATGTCAAAGTGAACTGTCGCAGAAATGGCGTTTCCGCTCTGCATGAAGCCACGGGCTATCAGCGGCGTTGTATAAACTGAACCCCTTGGGGTTACGTAAATGATGTCTGCAAAACCCATCAACAGAGCTACAAGTCGAGCAAAGGAGACGGTGATTCTCAACCCAGACAATGTATATGTGTGTATGTCTTCTATGAGCTCAAGAGAAAGGAAAGAGCTCAGAAATGGTTTCAAAATGAGACAGATCGAAAGCCGCCACAGGAAGACAATGGATGGAGGGAGTGTTCGATGGGTCAGACGCTGAGGCGACTGATTGGAACCATGGAATGGAAATGGGAGAATGCGAATGGTGGGAGTAGAAGGTTATCTTTCCCGCAATACGTTGGTACAAGTATTTCTGACGATCCGAGCGGGACGGGGTTGCGGTCGGGGCTTGAGCGGGGGCAGCCGATGTAATAATCCCGGCCCGGGGATGACGTGACCGCGGGGAAGCCGGTCCGCCAAATCCCGGGCTCCGATCATTGCTGGCTATGGGAGGGAACTTCGAATGCTTTTTCTTGTTCTTTTTTTTCCTTGGCAGCAAAATTGTTTGAAAAGTATTTTACAAACAACGACATCGATACATACATACATACACACATACAACAATGTACGGGCCTGCTGGGCCGTTTCCAGTCCAGACGAGTACACGCCTGACGCTAGTGCCATGCTATTCCCGTCAGGCACGCTTGATGGCAGCCTTGGCTCCTTCCGTACTTGAAGAGGACCATCCAGATTTCAAATGACTGGAGACTGGACTGATTATGTGCTGTCGATGACGGAAGGCGCGCAAGGCAGCCCGAGTTTTGCGCGGGTACCTGCCTGCGCTCTGCAGTTCGTTCTTTCCAAGCCACTTGTTGCCTTCAGGCTTCCAAGGTATTTTGACATCTGCATGACGGCAGTGCAGTGCTGGTCTTCCTCCTTCCACATTGCATCACCACTTTCACTTCACTTCATCACTCCAACTTCACTTCGGTTCCGTCTCCTTCCCCTTTCCCTTCGCCAGTCTCGTCGTCTTCGACTTGTCGTCACTCCCACGACGCCCGTCAAATTCCCTTCCAAACTCGTTCCTGGCACTGCCGCTCCTACTCCTACCGCTTCCAGGCTCCATGTTTGACGGTCCAATGTTTTCGTTCAAGTTGACGTTGTCACCCTTCAGCCAGCGTTGAAGCCGCATGGCCGCGTCCATGGTACGACGCGCAATCTCCCAATGCCCCATACCCATTTGCAGCAGGGTAGCATTCATCATTGACTTGACCCACAGATCATGCCCTGTGTTCTTCACACTTGATATCAGAGGCAGAAGCATCCAGTTAAAGACTCCCAGCAAAGAACGCCATGTAGCCAGCGGAACCCTCCACGCTGTCGTCCAGAGCTCCAGGAAATCCTCCATGCTGACCACCTCGCTGAACGGACGCCGTGTCATGATGGCTCGAGTGTACAAGATTGCCGATATCCTGATGGCTTGGTACACATAGTCGGGGCCCTCAGCACTGGGTTGCATAGCTAAGTCTTCTCCCAAACTTCCCTCTCTTCGTTTCGGCATCTCCCCTGCGCCGACCCCGGAACTGTGTCCCGTCGCCTGTTGTTGAACTCCGAGACCGTATGCTGAAAACTGCTGGGTGATTTGTGTTGTAGGTGATGCAGCCGCCGTAAGCCCGCTATTACCCTCCACACCCCCCCTGGTTTGTGACTCAAGTGCCGTGTTCACTGCCGGAGATGGAGCATTGGCTGATCCCGGAGAAGGTCGTCTCGTTACAGGACCGTCCGGCGGAAGCCTCAACATCTGGTCATGAGTCCATGCAGACGTATGATGCAGTTTCTGTAGTTCCACTGGGGAAGCGTTCTCAGGAAGCCCGAGGACTGTGCACACAAGGAACCGCATGTCGTCCAGGATCGAAGCCGTGGTGGGGTGTATGTGAAACTCCTCATGGCATGAAGCAAAGTGTGGGAGCGATCCCGATGATATCGTGGATATTAGGGGCGTGTTCAGGGCCAGCTGCAACGGGGGCTGGGTACTGTCTTGGAAGTCAAACTCGTGGCCCCCCCGCAAAGAAGGTGGTATCTCGAAACACAATGCAATCCCAACGTCCGATCTGCCGTTCATTGTCAGCACAACCCCTTTCCACATGATACTGCCCCATCGAATCTTACGTTATGGCAAGTTTGCTAATCAGCCCGTTCAGCCCCAGCGTTCGAAACCCACCACGAAGTTTAATCATCTCACAAAGGCCACCCATATGTGCATGGAGGGATTGCTTTTCGCCCCAATACCACTCATTGATAATGAGCTGAACAACTCCGGCTATTCCTTCGTCTCCGGCTACCAGGCTTGACTTAATATGGTCATTCAGGAGCGCTATAGCTTGCCCTTTATGTGCCATCGCTACCGTCGTGTCAATGATGCCCGCCACATGGAGCCAGCCTGCAGCGGTGCATATGGCCACACGAGTTAGGAGAGGCGATCGAAGACAAAACGGAATGTAGTGTTGGATATACGGGTTCGTTGCATCGGGGTTGCTGTCTATGGATGCTTTCATATTACCGATCAGGTTGACGACTGCATTGATTGGTAGTGTCAGCGACGTATACGCGAACCCATATTCTTTCCCCGACGAGGCAGACGACTTACACATGTTTAGCAGGTCATTGTCCTGGATAGACTGTCCAGGCGCGGGAGGGATGTGTCCATGTCCTTGGTTCGGACTTGTTCCGGGCCACGGTGCTACGCCGCTGGCTTGAAGACCCCCAGGATCTATCCTGCCCGGAGGAGTATCTCGAGACCAGTTCCCACTCAGAAAGCGAGCGGGAATAGTGTAATACGCTCGAAGTAGATTTGCGGCATCATGGTACAGGTCAGTGTGGAGTGTGCACCCTTCATTGCAGCCAAATTCTCCTGGGAATAGACCGCCCTGCGTTCTGCTGAAGACGTGTGGTTGAGGCATCATAGTAGACACGGGAAGCTGAGTCCCAATGTCTATCCCTGACCAGCGCACTGTTATTGCTCCAGTTTCTCCTCCAGGACTCGCTGCCCATGATGACGATGTCTGCCGCGGGGGCAAGAGAGGATGACGGGTCCCTTCGATTTCGTACTGCCCGCCGTACCGTCCCGATGAAGGCAACACGGATATTGCAAAGGCCGATTGCTGGGAGATGGGAGTTACGCTAGGCCGTCTTTGGATCCATCCGGTTAGTTTCCTTTCCCAAACACGATTATGCCTTAATCATGGAGCTGGTATGTGTACCTGCTGCTGGGTTTATACTCGCATAACGGTTGGGGAAACCGCCTTGCGCAGTTGCTACATGGCTGACCCTGATTGCACTACGGAGAAGGGAACATGCCGTCAGTCTATGGCAGACCAAGTACAGATGATGTTCTGGTTAATCTGGGCCTTGCTATCCTGTTGAGACTCGAACATGACACTGACTCGGAATTATCATACCTTTTGTTTTCTTCTCCGGCACTCCCCACAAGACGTTGTCGTCCTCTCGGCACGCGAAGACCGGCCGACAGGAGGACGTGTGGCCTCGGACATGGTCCTGTCTGGACGGCAATTTTGACAGCACAACAGTCATTGGGGTTTGCGCCGAACATAAGCTTAACGGGCCATAAGGCTGACTTATAGGTAAGTCCCGTTCCGAATGATGGCTGCGACAAGGGACAGGTATCGGGCTTCACCTGCACACCTTCGGCTTTCAGACTCTTTTTGGATTAGCGTACAACCTGCCGCTCGGGTATCAGGAACCACCACTGGTGAAGCAGAGCAGGAGGGCGAGCATCCACTGGCGACGGTACTGCTTCACAAGAAGCGAGATGTGCTAAGGTAGGAGGGCGAGGCCTAGTACAGCAGATCACGGTGATCTGCATACAACTCATCACATTATTATCCAGGTCCACGGAGGTAACAAGCATCCACCATCGAAAGCAATGGTTCGACATGGAGACTATTGGTTTGACATAATTGGAACAGGGTACACCGCGGAGACTCCTGTTGCAACCTCACTTGTTCTACCCCGTAAGCCAGCACACAAGTGTCGACTCAATTCTTGCGCACGATGATGGACCTTGGAAAGATCCAAGGCGCTGCTGACTACAGCCCTGACATGAAGAAGTCCTGCATTTTTGAATGGTTTGGCGACAGACAACTGAGACATTGATCAAAGCTTCGAGCGACGACATGGAGACACCTGTACCCGGGTACCTTTTGACATCACAGACTCAAGTGGCGCACCTGAAGGCGAGGATAGCTGTCTCAGGCCTGATTACGACGACTTCCTCGCTGATTTCCAGCACGGTATGTCCTCTCAACGACCGAAATCGACGACATACATAGGGCGATGCGACTTTAGACGGACGCTTGCAGACTTGAATATTCTGATAGGTCCTGGTTCTTGGCTCCCCCATGGGGTATGGAGGAGCAACTCCCTTGACCACGTCATAATAAACTCGACCTCGAGCCTGTTTGGGAAAATGGTTGCGGGCTCTGTGCCTCGAGAGCTGTTCAAGTTGGATACCACTGCGAGATCTCAAGGACTCGGTAGGTAGTTTGCTAACTGGCGGTCTACGTGATCAATACCGGACTAGTGGTTTCAACGAAGGTGAAGTGGAGGCGTTTCCTCGTTTCCGTTAGACCGTCACAACCCACAGACAAACATATTGAACTGGGATCATTATCGGTTGCCCTGCCGCTGACTCGAGTCTTGGGTAGGTCGACAGGAAATCTCTCGCGTTAGGCCATTGTGGCAGTGCATCCGTATGGCAGGGATGAGCTGCCGGATCAGCAGCCGCCAAGCGAACAGAAAGTTGCCCCGGAGCTACCTTGCGGCGACTGACAGGTACAGGTCTCACATACCGTCGTCTCGTGCCGCCAGCTCGATACAGAAGCCGAGTGGTAAGCAGAGATCGAGCCAGTAGAGACAAAGCTGGCTTAACCCTCATCGAGCAGATATCAGGTTAGCACCTTTCCAGGTAGACCCACGAGGCATGAGAAGCCCAAAGAAAATGGCATGTTTAGGACGAACCGACGTTGAGGGGAACTCCGGTGCAAGTGCCCATGATCCTCGATTGCACGATACAGCCCCCCCAGTTGGAAAGCCACCGGAGGTCTTTCCGGAAGAGTTACGGACCAGTTACATGACATTAAAATGCGAAAGGTAAGTGCCCCTAAATCCTTACCAGGGCGTTATTGGCCCGGATGCAATCCTCATCTGGCACCATGACCATCATGGAGAAAGGCACATGGCTCAACATGCATCGGCAGTGAAGACTCTTTTCCCCTCCTTCCCCTCCTCAACTTTGCCGGGAAAGCCTTAGCGCTGTTACTCTCGAAAGAGGTGCAGCTGTACACTAATGTCAGATCATGAGGTTGTCTGGCATGGACCTGCCTGTCTTGTGTCCGAGAGCTTTTTTTTTGCTCGCCTAAGAGTCACGAATGCCAAGACTTTTCGGATAATAGGGGTTCAATGCTTACTATCTGATGGGGCCAATCCGTCAATGTAACGTAAAAAGAGGCCCTAAACGTCTGATAGTCTACCGTTGCCCGTGTTTCAGCTTCGAGGGCCAGAACAGAGCAGCTCGCTTCTTTTATCCCAGTTCATCGACGTCTTACCGCTCACATGAACAGGATCGAGTTGAAGAGATCAAAATAAGCATGATTACCCTTGATCGACGCTACCGGCACTGGACTGCACTGTGACGTAGGGCTGAAGGGTAACAGCTCCACCCGAACCGAACCCTTGGGTCGAGATCTCGAGTCTGATTTACCACTTCTCACGGGATATGCGCCCGGTTTCATGGAGCTATGCGGGCATGGGCATGATGATCAAGCTCTGTATCCAGACCGAAGGTCAAATCAAACATTATCAGAGCAAGCGGATTCCACCTCCAACAGCAATGGGAGTCTAGGGTCTTGTACCCGGTTCATCATCTCGTTAGCCAGCTAGCTCAAGAGCGTTACCCAGAAAGTAAGCCCGGTCTTTTGTTCGACTCCTTCTTACCGTAACCACGTACATCCTTCTACTCAATCATGGTGTTCACACCCTCAGGATTGCGGTATGTACAAGTTGATCCAAAAACCGGAAGCCATCCCGAGCCTATGCGCCTGTGCGCCWGTGTTCCCCATGAGACCAGGCTCCCAGGCGTATGCCGCCATTGCGCTTGAGACTTCGTAAACCATACCACTCCGGTCCACTCCTTTTTCTTGTCTTTTCTGGAAGGAAAAATAATCCCCATTACACAAGACACAAGTGAGTGAGATAACACGGGCACGGGGAGAAAGCAAGAATGTTTTTTTTTTCTCTTTTCTTTCCTTATTCCAGCTGATCAATGTCTGTGTCGCTGTGGTGCTGTGTGATGTGTGCTGTGTGATGACTGCCTGCCTGCCAGGACATGTTGTGCGACTGTGCTTAGATTGCTATATTTGGTGTGCTTCGCGAGCGGGCTGGGATAGTCTGGGCTGGCTCGAGTTGATGAATGAATGATTCCACTTGACATGTGGTAGAAGATGGAGTGCGCTGTGAATGAGTGGCTTGCAGAAGAAAAATAGAGTGGCATTTGATAGGCTAGAAGGTAGGTATTTAAAGGAATAAGCCGGGCAAACCAACGCCTGCCGAGAGAAGCACATGGAAGGAAGTGGTGAGACTTATCGCAACACACACGAAAATTTTGATGAAAGCTGGAAGGCAGCTGAACCAGCAGCAGCAAAGCTGAATCGAGGTATCATTCACACAGCGCAAGAGAACTAAAATGCCCATCGTCCACCAGCCCTGGCCCACATATCACTCTCGATCAAGCCATCTGTGGTAGAACACTTCGAATTCCAGTCATCTTGAGCCCGTTCGACCCTCCCTCTCCTGCCATCATGATCATTGCGCCGATAAACACTCGAGAAATCAATAAACTCAATAATCCCAAGGTCAACCGCTCAAACTGAGCAAAAAGATTCACCAAAAAAAAGTCAATAACCCGAGTCATTGCACATCCTCTACCCTCAATACACTTTACGCGCCTGCCGATTGGTATCCATCATCAGAATCATCATGTATCCACCCGCCCCTCAGCTGAAGTAAGAAATGGTATAAAGTATGGTATATAGCTAGATATGAAAAAGATGTGGTATTGGTATGTAGTGGTATCATCGCGTGTTCCGTGTCATAACGTCATATCATGAAGCATTGTTGTCGTTCGTCCATGAGTGTGTGTGGTATATTTTTCTCCTCCCTTCTTTTCCGCACCCCTCCCATCTTCTCTTCTCTTCTCTTCCCTTTCCCCCCTCTCCCTCCACTTCCTCGTCTTCCTCCAAGTTCCATGTGAAAAGCTCGCTTAGTTTGGCTTTCCAATGCCCGCTCCATCTCGTATCCTGTCATTCGAATCCCGGTGACACCATGGCTTATCTGGCTGGATGGTTGCCTGTGTCTAACCACACCACACCACACCACCACACCACACCATCACCCGCCGGCAGGCATGGCGTGTTCCTCCCCCCATCCCTCACTCATGATATCATGCGTATCTTCTCCCCTTCACCTCACATTATAATTAGGTTTCCTCGCCATGTTCACAACAGGTGGCTCCTCGTCATCATCAATCGGATACGGCACATACGCAGCCGGCAGGGTATTCTGCCTGCCATTAGGACTAACCGGCGAGATCAGTCCGTCGGCCGAGGACAAGGGCGTCTTGGGCGGGAGTGGTGGTGGCTCTATCCTCGGCGGGTACTGGAACTGCTGCTGGTACTGCTGGTGCTGCTGGTACTGGTACCCAGGATATTGTGGGTGCCTGGGCTGGTCGTCCTCGGTGACGATGGCAATCTTATCTTGCCCCGAGGCGTTGCGCCATTGTGCGGGGGTTGGGGCAATGGCGACTAGTTTGTCTGAGTCGTCGGTCCCGGCGGGGACTGGAGGAGGTACGGCGGGAGCTGGACGGCTAGGTGCTAGGTGGCTGCTGCTGCTTTTTGCCGAGTGGACGCGCTCGGCTGAAGATCTGGGTGAGGGGGTGTTGATGCCGTTAGCGCTATGTCCTGGGACGGAGAGTGCGTCGAAGCCGGATTCGTAGGATTGTCGGCTTGGTGGCGTGCCGAGTCGCTGGGGAGGGTAGGTTGGGATGTCGCCGGGTAGTTCGACGGCCAGGGGCATGGAAATGCTAGGGGTGGTCTTGATCAACTCGGGAATAGGGCCAGGTGCGTTGCTGTTGTTGCTGGCACACTCCCATCGCTGCTTTGCGAAGTGGATCTTTGCAAGCTTAGCCGAAGCGCCCTGGACCATTCTCTGCTCGTCGTCCCGCTGCAAATATCGCCTGGTGTTTGTGCTGATGTCGGATAGCCTGTGCCACTCGTTCATACCAAACTCGCCAACACCGACCTCAACGTTGAAGCGGTAGTAGTTCTCAATGTTGACGCCGCGCTTTACCAGATGCTCCTTCTTCATGATCTCGTGAATCTTCTCGCAGCCTTCGATCTTGGCAATCAGCTTCCTCCTTGCATCCGCAAACTCGCCCATAAACCCCTCGTACCAAAGCGTAGAGTTCATGTCACTTCCCTTCGGCCGCTTTCCCGTTCCAACACTGACGAAGACACCAACTTCTCGTCCCGGCCACTCGTTAACAACAGCTTCATCCAAGGCGTACATGGAAGGGTTGAAGACGCCAGCACCGTCATCGTGGAAAACTGACTGGCCGATCTGTATAGGCTTGAAGGCAAGTCCAATGGCGCAGGTGGCTCGGCCCGCTTGCCAGATGGTGCAGTCAAATTCGGGGGCTGGTTCCTTTCTCGAGTCGTAGGAGCGAAGTACAGCTGGCTTCGCGTTTCTTGGAGACCCCTTGTACATGGCAGTTACGGCTCTGAGATGATTGTTAGTAATCTTGCCAAACTCGGGACTCCGAGATACTTGCGTTTTTGTGCGGTTCTCCCTCTCATCGTAGAGACGAGCATGTGGGTTTCCCCAGCGGGAAGAGAAAGCCGGCCTTGTTGATTGTGCGCTAGGACTCCTTGCGCTGAAGCTAACGACACTGGCATTGCTGGAGTGTCTTCTGGGATAAGAAGAGGCGGCGCTTGAGCGGGAGACGGCACTCAAAGGACTGAACGTATCCGAAACGGCGCCGTCATTTCCTTCCCTCTCGTTGATGGTATGTTCCCTCACACAATCCTGAATAGCTTCCTCCAACTTTGTCGCCTTAAACACGGTAGATCGGTAGGGTATGCCGGCAATAGTCTTGTCCGTCTCGAAGACCTTGCGGGTAAGGCGCACATAGAGTTCCTTGCATGTCTCGAGATCAAGTCGTAACCTTCCAAGCATAATGGCAATCAGGCCGCCGGTGCCGGTGCCGATGATGAGGTCGAAGTGGTCGCATGGTTTGGGAATCTCGGAGCGGCGAGGTGCTCTGCCTTCGATTTCGACAAAGGTGCGGTGCATCAACTCTTGGATGATGAGGAACATGGAATAACCACGGACGCCTCCGCCATCTGTCACGGTATTGGTTAGCCCATGTTCAAACGGTGTTTGGTTTGTTTCAACGCATGGCGCCGACCGCTTGGTTCCCAATACAAAGCTGTGTTTGATGCGCACAGGGAAAGGATTATTGGGGGGGGGGGGGGAGGAGAGACCCACCGAGCGATAAGATGCGCAGAGGCGGCCCTTTTGTTGTATCTTTTCTCTTGAGCCCACCCTCCATCTTGTTCTGAACTTGATTTTCTGGAGATGCGCTCTCGCAGATATGGCGACGAGGCTAAGGTGTATTCTGTGTTTGTGTCTGGTTGGGGATCGATCCTAAGGCTGGGTGGATTTGTGCCTTACGGGGCGAAGGTTGCGGAACCCGAATGGAATGCGCCCGCAAATGCGGGTGACCACACCCGACAGGTAGTAGAACTAGTGGCCTTACTGCTGCAGTGGGAGGGTATCGCTGCGGATGCTGGTGTCACTTGGTTCGAAAGCGTCGAGGGCGTGGACGGCGTGGAGGGGACCTTGCAGCGCTTGGTTTGATGGCTCCCTGGTGCAGAATGACGGGAGTCTAGATGGCACTGACGTTGCTTGACGCAGGAGCTCGGGCCAGACGGGAAACGATCGACTGCAATAACCGCCACACCTGCAGCTCCAAAGTCTGGTTAGTATCAATCAGGTCCAAGACGAGTTGAGTCGTCGGTAGTTGATTTTTGTTGTTGTTGGTGTTGGTTGTCGTTGGGAAAGAGGAGAACCCAAGACGGTCAAGATTTTGATATTCAAAGAAGTTGGCCTCCCTCCCTTCGAAAATCCAAATCCGTACCCGCCGAGCGTTGTGTGGACGAATGTGGCAGTGCAGATGTTCAGTAAGCTTCGCGCGAGCCGGAGTCCCGAGTCAAAGCAAAAAAGTCACGTTGCTTGCTTATAAAACCGCATGCCAAGGGGGCAACTCAGTACAGTCACTCGCGTCAGTATGTAAGGCCGTATCCGTATGTGGCATCTTGTCGTCTGGTGTCTGTACGCAGATGACCTTTTTCGAGACCTTTCTTTCACATGAAGCGATGCGAAGCCATGTTCGACCAAACAGAAGTGTTGGTGACCGGCGCCCCAGAGCTGGGCATATGAAGCTTGGAGCTGATTGGCTGAGCCAGCAGAAAGACTGTTAGACTTAGAGCACAAAATGGCACCAAGTCTCAAACCAAGCGGTTATCGAAATTCCATCGACAATCACAGGAGAGAGAAAGAAAGCCCTGACGGCGACGAGGTTACTCCATGGAGAGAAGTGCGGAGGATATGCACAATCGCCGAATCATTGGTTGTCATTCGATACCAAACTGACAAAGCTCTCCAAAGTTACCATGGAGAACTCGTGGAGAGGTGGCGGTGCGAGCATAGCCTAGTCCTGTTCAGGGATAGCGTGCCAAGCCATCAATGACGGACACTTCAAGGAGATTGAGATGGCTCAAACGGACAAGAAACGGACGGTGGTTAAATGGAGAAATCAAGGATGGATTCTCTAGTGGGAAAGCCATCGTTTTACTCTTAGACCAATGGAGAGCCAACCTCTGCGCTTCCTTCCCTTCTGGTTGGCGGTCTCATGGAAACACGAATGGCCAGCGCTTTCCGGGTGTTCTTAGACACGGAAACGCGTGGAGTGCGGGGCGCCACTTATACCTCTCCAAGATGAACGACGTCATCGTGATTGCTGTACTGGCAGCTGTACCTGCCCTGAAACTGCTTCCCTACAACACAGCAATGCACCATAACTGCATCCTCATGTGCGCCTATAACCCAGCTACCTTACCAAGCAACAACTGACGATGCTGGGCTTCGTTAACCGGGAGAGATAAGATTTACAACCTCCAACAGCTTGATCCCAAACTGCAATCATATCTGCATTCCCATCTGTCACCTTGGCAAGACTACCCGGAAGGGAAACTAATGTACGGTGGCGCTCGTCACTGTCACTGTCACTGTCGACACCAGCGTCCACATCGACACGGCCGCCATGGATTGGATATCATCGTGCTTTGGTGGCCGCGTGAGGCTTCCGGACGAGGAGGGGCCGCTGTTGTCTCATTACGACGATGATACCGTGTTGCAGAGACAGCTGCACCAGAAATTACATACCTACCAGATGCTGCGTGCCCTTTCCAAGGGATACATGCCATCCAACGATCAAGCCATCACCAACCTTCGAACTCTCCTCTCCTCCGACATTCTGAATCCAGACAACTCCGGCCTCAGTGACTCGGGACGGGCACTTACCTTCTACTCCAAGAAATGGATTACCCAAGTCATTCTGCTCTTGGAGCACAAGAACAGCAAGGACCAGATCCAGGATTTCCTGTGGTACCTCTCCAAGGCTCGTGTGTCCGTCGACATGGAACACATCGCCGAGCGTGCTACCAAGGCTAGAGCCAAGGCTGATACCGCTGCTGGTAAGTGCTTGTCCCAGTCTTCGCCTACAGAGACAGGTAGTAACGATGATGTTCAAAAACAGCGTATAAGAGCATCCAGACAGTTGGGTCACTACTCTTGACCAACTCCGACTTCCGCCTTTTCCTATCCGATCTCGGCGTGGTTTCTCGCGAGGTGTTCCGCGACACTGCCTTTGCCCTCTCCGCGGCATCCAAAGAGGCAGGCAAGCGCCTGGAGCCTTCCAAAGAAGAGAAAGAATCCGTAGCAAAACCAAGGAATGACGAGACAGCCGACAAGCCGGTCCAGCAGGACTTGGAGGATCAGGCTGCCGAAGTCGGGCAGGTGCTTGGAGACACTGCAGCCACTGTGGCCCAGGAAGCCGAAAGCACCATCATCAACAAGCTACAGAGCGACGAAACTGATACTCTGCTATACCGTCTCAAGCATGCTGTCACCAAGCTGCGAGACCGCAGGGATTATTCGGATTCAGTGTCGACATTCTCGCTCCTCCTAAAACGATATGCCATGGTCTACTCGCGCATCGCTCGCGATACACTCCAGGCTGCCGACGAAGACGTTGATCGTAATCCAGAGACGGACAAGGCACTGGAGAACTTCTGGCTCTTTATCAAGTCCTTTGGCGAACAGAAAGAATGGGAGGAACTGGAAAAGAGGTTCAAGCTGGTCATGGACCATGGTCACAGCGACCCCGAATTCGAGAAGCTGGTCGGTGAACTGGGCAATGCTGCCCAGGAGATGTTCACTGATCCATCCTTCTTTGATCATGCCGAAGAGCGCTTCCAGGACCTCCGAGACCAGTCCCGACAGCTCGCTTCTCGCTCTTCCCTGCGTGATGACATTGATGGCTTGTTGTCACAGTTACAATCCACTTTCCAGGCTGTTATGCGTGATCGTGATATCTCAGACCTGCTCAAGACAACGGCCGCCATTGGCAAGATCTTGTCGCCGAAACACCACTACACCAACACAGACCTTGTGACCGACTGCATCAACGTCTTTGTTCCCTTGCTCATCCAAGGGATCAACTACATTCCTATTCCCAGGTTGGAGATCTCTACGCCAGAGATTGACCTCTTGCTCGAAAACCTCATCCTTGAGCCCGGCAAGACCATTAACCACACTTCGTTCTTCCCATACAAGCTTCGTATTGAGACCCTCAACGACATTGAAATCCGCAAGGCCAGATTCCGCACAACATCAGCCATGAAAAGTCTAGTGAGAATCAAGATCGATGGACTCTCCGTCCGCGCCGAAGAAATCGGTTTCTGGATGAAGGCACATACCGGCTTACTGCGCTACGTTGACCAAGGGATTGCTTCCTTCGGAATGGACGAACGAGGCATGGACCTCGAGATCGACGTCGAAGTCGGTCGTGACAGGATGGACAAGATCCTCTCCCTCCGCAGCGTCCGATGCGAAATCCACAAACTCGACTTCACCTTGCGCCAAAGCAAGTTCAGCTGGTTCGCCTGGCTCTTCAAACCCTTCATGAAGCCCGTCATCAAGAAGACCATAGAGATGCAAGTCGCCATGGGCATCGCCGAGTTCATACGGTTCGCCAACCGTGAGATCCTCTTTGCTAGGGAGAGACTCCGCGCCACGCGGATTGCGGATCCGGATGACCTCAAGACATTTTTCAAGGCTGTCTTGGCGAGGTTGACGCCTCCTGATGATCCGGATCTCAATATCCGGGTGGGTGTTGCGGATCCCGGAAGGGGAGTGTTTGATGGGGTGTATGCTCCGGGAAGTATTGTCAAGCTGTGGAACGAGGAGGCTACGCAGGCGTCGCAGAGGATTCGTGAGAATGATCAGGATGGATGGAGGAATAGCGTGTTTGATGTTCATGCTACTTTGATGAATTGAGTGATGGACCGAATGAAGCACTACTGAGGTAGTTTGAAGGTAGGTGTGGGGTATGACGGTTTCTCTTTTGAGGGCACATTGTGGTGTTTTGATGGAATAGCGATATGCTTTTGGCGGGAACGACAGGTCTACGACGGATATGCAAACCCCGATATTTCAATTCGTCTCGCTGTCATATTGAAATTTCTGCCGGATGGACTTGAAGAGAAGAAAACATATCCTGTCTTCTCACATGTAATAGTGCCTTCTACAAGGCTAGGCACTTGTGATTATAGCGAAGGGGAAAACAAATGCGCTAACCAAGACTTCCACTACCCATATCCCGTTCGAATCTTCGAGATGCAGATTTACCAGCCTTTCAGAGCAACGCAAAAAATATCAAAAGCACAACGATCTCGATCACTAAAAGCCGTTGAGAGCAAAAGCAAGTATGCACGGTAGTCAGTTTCAGCCTTGGAAGGTGGGCATCTCTTCCGAACGGCACACCCAAGAAAAGATCAGGCCAATCGCAATCCACGAATTCCGTGCTATGACTTCATCCCAGACTCTTTTTATACAACCACCCGGCATCTGCCATCCCATCTCCAAGCCGTCTCAGCCGTTCTTATGCCGACCATAGGCCGTCCCGTCCTTTCAACTTCCGATTTGCTGCCAAGAATTCTTGGAATTTCTTGTCGACCTCTATCAAAAGCGGGCGGTTATCAAGTTTCCCCCCAAAAAATTCCAAGGTAAGTGCTTGTTGAACTTTGTTGGAGTTGGAGGCGAGCCAAGCAAGCCATGTTCTTGTGATCGTGATATGGCAGTATGGTTGGATTATTCGATCCGGCATTTTTCTTGTCACACGTAGACGGTACACACGGACCATTTGGAAGAAAAGGGTTGAGGCCTCCGGTTACTGGTTCTGGCGTAATTGGTTCGACGAGTGCCGAGAGAACATGGAAGGGTCAAAAGTACCGGTGACCAACCACAAGTTGTTTACAAGCCAATGCGTACGTGGACACAACCACGTGCAAGAATGGAGCATGGACCTGAAACGTGGAATCCGTGAAAATCACGGAAAAGAAACGTGAGCCAAGGAGATGTTCAGGTCGTGCCAAGAAAAGGGGACCATGGCCATGACGAGATGCTTCCCTCCGTGCCCTCCCTGCCTTTACAGGACCTTGAAGGTGAAGGGACTGGCAAACTGCGTGAAGCATGATATCGGAAAGGATGCTGGTGATAAGGGAGACTTGGCTGATGTGAGTATGGTGTGGTGTGTGTGGTGTGTGTGATATGGGGTGTGTTGATGCCCAAGGAAACGGGTTGTCATGTCAGGTTTGAGCTCGGTCTTGAGGTGAGAGGGAGATAACGAGTAGTGACTGAGATCTGGTGGTGGTGGTATATCTTCGTCGTGCCCTCCCACAGCCGTGGTTGAGTCAGACCTTTTTCTGTCATTTATTTTCGACATCACTGTTACGGACAATTCGACACCACTCAGAAGTGTGGGAGATCAACCAGCATTTACCTTCACAAGCCTACCTCAATCAACGACACCATCAACGATCAGGTCAGACCAAACCGCCGCCCAAATGACCAAACCGCCGGGCAAAATGATCCTGGCAGGCATCATCTCCATCATCCTCCGCCTCGCGGAGCTCGCCTTCGCAACCATCGTCGCCGCCCTCAACGGGCGCTTCCTGCACGCCGTGCGCGGCACATCATCATGGGATCTCGGTCGGCACATCTACACCGAAGTGGTGGCGGGCTTGTCCATTCTCTTTGCCATCATCTGGCTGTTCCCCTTCTCGAGCTCGTTCATCCACTGGCCTATGGATTTGGTCATCTCGATCATGTGGTTTGTGAGCTTTGGGCTGTTGGTTAATTGGTTGAATGGGGCTTGTGGGTATGTATCTCGTTCCCGGTTTTCACCAGCAGGAAGGGGAGATAGATAAGACAGGTGCTAACGAGTGGGCAGGTATGTCTTTGATTGGGGTAATGTCGGGTTTAATGGTGTGGGTTGTGGTGAGTGGAAGGCGACGGTTGCTTTTGCCTTCCTCAACGCCATTTGCTGGCTTGTTAGTGCTTTGGTTGGGTAAGTTTATCACTTGTTTTCTTGGTGAACATCTCTCCAGATGCTAACATCTGGGATAGTCTCTACTGGGTCCGTCGCCATACCCACGCTCCGGTTGATGCGGGCTATCGTCGTCGCCGCTGGTACCGCTCTCGCGTCTAAGTTCAGATGCTTGCCATTGAGGGTTGGATGTGGGAAACTCGCCTACGAAAAGATATGACGGATGATTTGATGACTTCTAGAGGCAAAAAGCCTGCCTTGTTTTTCCTACATGATTGTAATTTTGGACTGGAGATGTTTTGTTGAGGACTGATGGACGGAAATGATACCCGATACCCCGAGAATGAATGGATTTGGACCGCGCTGATGATGGAGAACTTTTGGACCCTCTCTTCAATCGCATCTCTCTTTTACCCCTGCATATACCAGATGGAATGACGGACGTTTATGGAGACCCTCATGGTAGGAATGGGTCAATGGGATGATGATGACGGAAAACGGGCCGCAAAGTTATAATTAGCCGCCATGTTGCTTGCTTCTTGGCCTCGCGTGGGAGCTAAAACTCTTCCAGAATCCAGTTGACTATGCCCCTTTGCGTAGATATCCTGTTGATCGTGATGTTTTCTTGGTCTAGATCGTACGAGACTGAATCTGTTCTCCAGCGTCTGGAATGTTTGTTGGAAGAATGAAGCTGCGTCATTGGTGTAGGGCTGAAGTGGGGCACTATGACGACATTGCAACGGCGGGAAATTCAGATTGAAACTCCAACAGGAAGCTCCTTGTTAGCAATTGGYGCCACAGCCGAGCAGCTACAGCAGGAACATGGTCGCAAGTTCCGTCAATAACAGTTCGTATTATCCATGGGAGCGGGATGTGTGACGGCAGATCGGTGGTACAGAAGGCTGCAATCACCTGGATTTTCCCGAATCGCAATATCCAAATTGCCTTTTCCAGGTCGGCTGTTTGTTGCTTTTTTGTTCATCTGCCCTGGTGACTCTTGAAGATCTTCACTGTTAGAGAGCTGAACAGAAGCCAGAAGACACACTTCTTGGCAACGGAACATGGAAAAGTTGGTAGGAGCTGACGAACGGTCCTTTGTGTGAGATGCCGTTGCCGGTCTAGGACTGGCCGTAGGTGCACACAGCCGATTCAATTACATAGGTACACTTCGCCCAATGACATGTAAGGAACAGCTTTCCAGGTTGTTTCAGTTCCTTTGAAGCTCCCTCGTGAAGCTCCATCCAGATGACCAGGACCCTGATTGTCACTTCCCACTCTCGAGCCACTTCCTCTTCGGTTTTGTCAACGTGCAATTCTGAGTGGAGATATTCCGATCCTGATGAGGCTTGACTTGCACAGAATGTGTAAAAACTCCACGTCACAGCCACAAAGCATGGTCAATCATGGCTGGTGATCAAGGGTAGGGGCTGCAGCGTTACGGGGCCCTCTTTGCATGACGTCTTTGCCTCCATCTTTTCTTTCACATCTGTCAGATCTGCTTGTGCCTGACGGGAAAGCATTGGCTAACACCCGACCAACAGCTGCTGGTTTGCCCCATATGGCGTTATGCCGCAGCCCTTGTTCGTCTGGTCTACACCCACGCACCGATGACGACACCGGACAAGACGAATGGGCCCGAGTACGTACCACTTACACGTCCCGTTACCTGCCTTGTTGTCCTGCATACACAGTACACGGCCAACAGGCATAGCCAAGCAGGAACAGCATGTACCAGTATCAGATGCCTCGTTTCCTGCCGGCCTCACCTTGCCTACGGTACCTGGTAGCCTTGGCTGCCGTCCAAGAACTGCATCGAGATGATGCCATGGCTCCCTCCTTACGCCATAGTCCCCTTTCCCATACGCCTTCCTCAGTCGAAAAGTGAAGTCGAATTTGGCATATAAAGAACATCTTCCTCGCCCCATCTCAACTCACACTTCCGATTCATCATTACAGACTCAAATCAACCTAACCAACAATCACAACAACAAACAAACACTTTGATACCCCAATTACCTTTACATTATACCCCCAACACATACCTAACACATAAGAACATCATCCAATATGTCCGGCATCATCAACAAGATCAAGGAGGCTGTCCACAGCGACAATTCTGCTCACCACGGCGCTCCTGAAGGCACTGCCGGCCCCCACAACTCCCGCGTTGCCAACGCTGCCGACCCCCGTGTAGACTCCGACATGGACGGCTCCCACCGCAAGGTTGCCGGCCAACAGCGACAATTCTGCTCACCACGGCGCTCCTGAAGGCACTGCCGGCCCCCACAACTCCCGCGTTGCCAACGCTGCCGACCCCCGTGTAGACTCCGACATGGACGGCTCCCACCGCAAGGTTGCCGGCCATGTCGGAGTCTACACGGGGGTCGGCAGCGTTGGCAACGCGGGAGTTGTGGGGGCCGGCAGTGCCTTCAGGAGCGCCGTGGTGAGCAGAATTGTCGCTGTGGACAGCCTCCTTGATCTTG
>RANZ01000096.1:0-82607 GCA_009805285.1 Neurospora terricola FGSC 1889 | reverse complement strand
CCTAGGGAGTATAAACTTATACTTTAACTAAACCTTTAATATTTATTACCTAGGCAACGCTATAAATAAAAATTTTAGGGTATTCGGAGATTATAATAATAAAATATATTGTTTAAACGAAAGTAAAATATTCGTTAATAGTATTAAAAGAAATAAATATTAACCCTATTATTTTAATCTAAATATATTTAATTAATATTAGGATAGAATTAGCGACGTATTACCGATATATTAACTATATTTATTAGGAAATCGGTAGGTATTAGAATATTAAGAGCGGTTATATCTTTAAATTTATCCCAATTATCGAATTCGGCTATTTAATTAATTATATTTTATATTTCGTATATTATTAATTATTTATCAAATACTTTATTATTCTATTTAATTAAACCGAATTTAGCGATTGTAATTATAATATTAGCGCTAATATCGGTATTTATTTTAGCTTCGCTACAATAAATTAAAGTTAGTTTATAGATATACTAATAATATATTACAGAATTTTTATAAATATATCAGTAATATATTATTAAATATTTAAAGTAATATTATCCTTGGGGTCCTTTTATAAATAGATTATTTCTCTGTAAGGGAACCTTTACGAGCGATTCGGAATCTTTCCAGAATTCGGAAGGTTATTAAGCAATTAAATAAAATTATTTTACGTTATTCCTCTATAGGGGAATTTCTACGAGTGATTAGAGATCTTTCTCCGCGGGGGAAGAAGTATGTATTTGTATTGTATATACGATATAAATTAAATTATTAAAGGGGTGAGGGTTAGATGAGAGATTTTTTACAGTGTGGGGTCGGTTTTGGTGGATCTACTTGGGTCAGGAAGCTTCGGTAAAGAGGTCGGGTCATGTGAGCACTCGTAACATCGTCGACGACGACGACGACCTAGCCGACCGAGATTTCACAAGGGAAAAATTTTGGACACCACGCGTCTGACTTGGAGCGCTTGTACACAGTGTGTACAATAAGCGGAACAAACGTTGCTGGATAGGATCCTCAGCCGCCGTTCACCAGTGCACACAGCCACTCAGCCGTCTCCTATGTCTCTTTATCAAGAATCCGTGCTCGACACGAGTTCGTGCGAGGAAATACATTATAGAAACAAGGGAAGTGACCATACAGTTCCAATTTTGGGTGGATACATAAGTAGAAAACACAAGCGTGACCGGATGATGTCAACAAACAAAGAATACGGTCTTGGCAGGGGCTGGGTTTGAAGGTCATGTTTCTCTCTGTCCTACCATGTGAAGTTTGAAGAAGATGGATTGGAAGTTCTTGAAACCTTCCAGAGGACGAAGGGTCTCTGAGGTCGGATCTGGGGCTATGTTAAAATGCCACGGCGGAATGCTCATCCCCCGGATCCAGGGATTTGGAGCGGTTACACGGTCATATGTCAATTGTCAACACCAACAACACTTCCAAGTTCAAAATGCCCCTGGCAACCCGCAGGCACAAGAGGGGCCCACGGCCGCTCCTCCTGCCCCTCTTTCAATGGAACTGACAATCGCGGCTCGATTCCTGTTCAACCTGGAAGGTATCCGCCCACCTTATCCGCCAGTGTTTCCGCCTGACAGAGAGAGGAGCCCTCCCGGGCCGAAGAGTCATAGCGGGGGCCGACGGTGGACTACCGGTGGAATGCAGTACGGTCACGATACCTGAAGCGATTTCTTGAATGACCTGAAAACAGGAACGCTCATTGATGGGGAAGATAGGGATGGATAACCGCCAGCGGAGCGCCAGGGACGCCAGGCATCATCAGTGAGGAAGATCCTCGACCAAAGATCCATCCAAATGACTCGACAGATCGGCCCCCTGTTGGGCGAGGTTGGAAGCATTTTTTGGAATGCACTTCCCGCTCCATCGCTCCAGCCACTTCAGTGACGATGAGGGTGTATGCCCTCAATGTCGAATTTGTGTGTGGTGTCGTACCCTGCTTGTGAGTTGTGATGCTGTGGAACATTCAGCCAGAGTCGCTGACACTCCACCCCACACTTCCACACACCCTTGAAACCCGTTTTGGACGTGACCACCACACTTTACTCTTCAGCCGCGTGGACGGGTATCGATAAAGGCTCTCGGTCGTGCGTATGATTGCTATCAAACCCCCAATTTGCATGTCTCGGAAACCACAAACCATGGCCTCGAGTTTGAAAGAAATATCTCATATAAAGATGAAATGAAAAGGCCTCAAACGCTGTCTCAGGTAAAGACAAGATATAGAATAACGTAGGTGGCCACAAAACGCGGGGTTTACTTATCCCTGCCTACCTTTACGTATAACCCCCGAGGTAATGACGATCTTGTAAAGTGGAAAAGTTACATGTGAGCCGAAACCATCGGTAGTTTCTCATTCACCCTCAGATCCCCGATCGCAAGGGACTTCAACACCTCGGTGGCAAATTCCCCGCAGGCCGTCGACGACCCTGAAATTTTCAAACAGGAAGCCATCGTCACTTCAAAGCATTCCGTCCGCAACGAAGGCGGGGAATTCAATCCAAGCAGAGAGGGTGGCTCTGATGTAAACAACACGGCGGCTGCCAAACTCCACCGCCTTCAACTCGTCCAATCCGAGTTGGAGATCTGTTGTCAAACGCCAAAAGGGGAAATGCTGGATGTGGATGACATGTACGGACGAACGGGTGGAACAACGGGCAGATGCCAGATGCACATCGAGACGCAAAGACGGTCACGACACTATCGAACAGTGAAACTCGGACGAGATGAGGATGAGTCCCCAGTTCTCTACGTAATGGGGGAAGAACTTGGAACATCTCTTTTGGTTCCGTCGATCACGAACATTTCCCGTGAAAGGCTGCCGCTTGCCGGTGTTGTTGTCGTAACAGGTTACCTCTACATTACCTAAGGTACTTATGTCTTTGTTGAGACCCGACCTGTGGAAGCGGTAAATGTGCCAAACGTGCCCACTGTTTCTGGAGTGCAGTGCGCCGACTGAAATAGAACACAGAAGGGCAACAGCGAAGAACACAGGGCAGAGAGGGACACGGGGCAGGTGGTCTGCTGGTAGTGCACAACAACAGCGATTCGGTCTAGAATTCTCGCTGCATGAATCGCCGAAGCAAAGAACCACGTCGGAGACTACACGTATCAAAAGGTCTCCAACGAACACCGTGACAATGTCTAGTTAAAACTGCTATCGTCTCATAGAAAAGAGGCAGTAAAGACGAACCGATGGATGGCGTGCTGGTGTAGCTGTTTGCAGAGTAAGATTGTTCCTGGACCACCGAGCGAGTAGCTAAGGTACGTACCTCCAACAAGTAGGACTGTCGTCGTTACCTCACGATGTACATGTGCTGAAGAGGAGTATACTTTCCTCGACGTAGCAGGAATCCAGCCCTCGCCTCGCCCCCGCCTTGTCTCCTGCCTTCTCCATCCCACTGGCGACCCGGCTCCAGGGCTGTTGACCGTGACCAGTAGGCTTGACGAGGGTAATTGACCACCCCACCGGGCTCACCGAATTAGACTGTCCCGACTCCCCACTCTCGTTTGGACGGACCGTCAAGAGGGCCTGCGCGGAGTCGTGGGAGTCTTGTGTGTGTCAGTGAGCACCCACGGCGCCGCACACAGCACGCACACAGGCAGGCATTTCCATCTCGATTCTCGGGGGAGTGTCGCTTGGCCCGCTATTTTTTTAGCCAGTGACCCCTGTCTTCCTTGGGTGCCGCTTCTTATCTCTGGATCCAAGGCCAGAAAAGTTTCTTTGACTTGATGCACGGTATACATGGGCGTCCGTACCGCGCGTGCCCTGCTCCGTATCTCGAGTACCTCATCGCATCCCTAGATGTATCTTTTCCCTGCGACAACGGTGAGGTAGGCCTGGCGACAGAAGCAAAGAATATAAAAAGCCTCAGACCCCGCCGAAAACTGCAGCCCGTATCTATTGTCTCTTCTCTCTATCACTATCATATCTTTTGGCGCTAGGATACCCCATTGCACCAGCCCTTTAAATTGCAACACGTCCTCTTTGCTTTGGTTTCCCGAACAAACCCCCGGATTCTTCTTGTCCATACGTAATATTCTTCCCATCTTCACATACACACACACACACAACCGCAGAAATGGTGAGTCCCCCTACCCTCTGTGCCGTACGCCTATGGCATCCAACGATCCCAGCCCAGGCCTGAGCAACTGGTTGCCTCTTCGAGGCCGTTGGTACATTTACATGCTGGGACTCAGTCGCTGACCGCATCCGGACAACAGGCGTCAGAAACAACATTCCTCTCCAACGCGGAGAACCTCAAGAAGTTCATGCGTCTTCCCCAGAACGGCCAGCTTATTGCCGAGTACATCTGGATCGACAGCGAAGGTGGCACCAGGTCAAAGTCGAGGGTGAGTTTCTTTCTCGTCTATTTTCTTTTTGCGCATTGTTCCGCGACTTGTTCCATGGACCCTTTTGTCCGTCGTCACTCTCGGCGCATTCTCGAACCCACCATGCCATCAGCCAATCGACGGGCTCCCCGATTTGCCCTCTGTCCTCTCTGAGTGCGCGACTCGAGCAGCCAACCACGACGGCGGAGAGTGCGACGATCCCGAGTCCCTTTCCTCACATTCCCACGCTTTTCACGTCCCGAAACCGGTTTCAGCCCGCTGTGACGTGGTGTTGGACTCTGCACCAGCCTCGAGTGCATTGGCTTCTGGGCGTCGTGCAGGGCCCTGGCCTTTTCCTTGTGGCGCAGTCATGCGAGAAGTGTGACAGGATAACACAGCTCATCTGGTCCCGGTTCTCTATGGCTGTGCGACTTGGAGAGGATTCCGGCGCCCTCTCGGTTACCCACCGGCTTCCCGGCGGACCCACGCCCGAAACCCAAGCCGCGTCGACAAGAAGGAAATGGCCCCGCCGGCTTCGCATCACGAACTCCACCCTCCCCACCGACTGTCGCCCGCCTGAAAAAAACCAGCATGTCACGCTCGCACGCAATCCACGATGCGTTTCCACCCTGCGCCGAGACCGCCGCCCGATGCTGAAGGCATTTCCTGGTTGGATCCGTGCCTATCGCGGCGGGCATTGATTGCGCAGAATATGCCGACCAATCCAGCCGCAAGCCGATCCACCAGCAGATCCATTACAGCCTGGCTTTCGATCAATCGCGATTGCGGATGCAGTGATGCGCCGTATGAGTGACAACCTGGAAACAAAGCGGACAATGTGCTTTGCACATGGTGCATGACATGATGCTAACTCGCCCTGTTCTAGACTCTTCCCGAGAAGGAGAGCCAATATCAGCCTGAAGAGCTTCCCATCTGGAACTTCGATGGTTCCTCGACTGGCCAGGCCCCCGGCGAGAACTCCGATGTATACCTCAAGGTAAGATACAAACCTTAGCATTCCTGCACCCTCTGCCGAGCCATGGCACTAACATGACTTCCCTCCACAGCCCGTAGCCGTCTTCCCTGACCCGTTCCGTGGTAGCCCCAACATTCTCGTCCTCTCCGAGTGCTGGAACGCCGATGGCACCCCCAACAAGTTCAACCACAGACATGAAGCCGCCAAGTTGATGGAGGCTCATGCCGACCAGGTGCCCTGGTTCGGTCTCGAGCAGGAGTACACTCTCCTCGACATCAACGACAGGCCCTACGGTTGGCCCAAGAACGGTTTCCCCGCTCCCCAGGGTCCCTACTACTGCGGTGTCGGCACTGGCAAGGTTGTCCAGCGTGACATCGTCGAGGCCCACTATAAGTGCTGCTTGTACGCCGGCGTCAAGATCTCTGGCACCAACGCCGAGGTCATGCCCGCCCAGTGGGAGTTCCAGGTCGGCCCTTGCGACGGCATTGAGATGGGTGACCACCTCTGGCTCGCTCGTTTCCTCCTCCACCGCGTGTCTGAGGAGTTCGGCGCCAAGGTCTCCTTCGACCCCAAGCCCATTCCCGGTGACTGGAACGGCGCCGGCCTCCACACCAACTTCTCTACCGAGAACATGCGCAAGGAGGGTGGCATGAAGTACATCGAGGATGCCATCAAGAAGCTCGAGGCCCGTCACAAGGAGCACATTGCCGTCTATGGCGAGGGCAACGATAAGCGTCTTACCGGCCGTCACGAGACCGGCTCTATCGACTCCTTCACATACGGCGTCGCCAACCGCGGTGCCTCTATTCGTATTCCTAGGGAATGCGGTGCCAAGGGCTACGGTTACTTCGAGGACCGTCGCCCTGCGTCCAACGCCGACCCTTACCAGATTACGGGTATCATCATGGAGACTTGCTTTGGCGCTGTTTCGGAGTAAAAAAAATTTGGGAACGGGTTTTGGGTTTGGCTTTCTGGGTTTCTTACAGGCATAACTTGATTTCATCGTGGAGCGTTCGGGAACACCAACTGCGTGTTACATAGATCATTGCATTGAGCTTTTTTTTTATCCTACTAATACCCCGGCATATTGAATGAACGGTAACTTGGATCGATTGTTTATCGTCCACCCTCAACTTCGGCTCCTTCAGCCCTACAGAACCCCAGACTTTTGCAAAGTGTCCTACCCCTATTTTGCCCCTGTCCTTGTATGTTTACATCGCGGGGGATTACATCCACACAGTGTCCCATGGTCATCTTCAGCCATGAGTCTTGGCATGGTGTTGTTCCTCGAGCCGGTATCCGTACGTATGACCTTGATGGCCCTCCGCCGGACAGGTACGTGAACCGGAAATCTTCCGCCTTGTCAATGACACCGGGCTCGGCATGCTCCATCAGCTGGCCTAGTCTAAGTGCGGGTGGATATATAAGGATCCATACTTGACGTTATTCGAAACTTGAAGGCATTCAGACCTGGTTGGCAGAGCGAGTGTCCAGATCGATCATCAACCAAACGATCACTTAGTTGACAATGACGTATGTCAGAACAGAGGGTCTTGGCGACTGGTCCACCACCGAGAGGATCACGATGATCAACTTGACATTTCAATAGTCCATGCAAGCCTTCAGTTTGGTTACATCGCAGCCTTGGGCACGAAAGATCGGTTACTGTGTACTCGAAGGTAGGTTCTGCTCGGTCGACATTTGTGGATTTTGGATAATGTTACTAACAGACGAGGAGTTGTATAGGGGTCTGTCTCCGTTATCAACCTCGATATTTCCTAGCAACACTCTTCCTCACCTACGTTTGACCTACGTCGAACTCACTCGTCTCTGTTGAGCCAAGCTTATTCAGGGTAAACACGGCTCTGGGCCATTTGTTCTGGGATCTCGTGTTGGATGCACGCTTTATTTACCCGGGAGAAGCCAAGGCCCATGAGGAGGTGCGGAGAGCCGAATACCAGACCTCCCGTAAGAAGCTTGTCGGCGATGCTAACCTCGGGTACGGCTAAATGAGCGAACCTCGCGGTCGGGTCAAGCCTCCGGTCTCCCAGGCTTCAACAATGGAAAGGGGAAATGGTAGCTTGTGATCGGTCACCAACGCTTGATGGGTTTTTATTAAGGTACGAGCGCGTAAATAATATGACAAGATCTCCATGTTATGGTTCCGTTCCCACGGTACCGGACAACCTCAGAAGACATAAGAAGCCGTGATGTTTCTCGCCCACGCCTCCAGTTCAGACACTTGACAGAAGGCGACTGGAACGCGTTCACTTTTGATTCGGGCGATTGTCCGTGCCTCTTTCCTCCCCCCCTCTTTAACATCACAAAACCATCACATTCGCAAACATTCGCGATGCGGCTCCCCTTCTCAACACTTGCAGTTCTCCTTCCCATCCTTAGTCCCCTCGCCGCCGCCCAACTTCACCACTATGCCACCCTAGCCGGACTCAAGTACTTCGGTGCCGCAACCGACACCCCCGGCCAGCGCGAGCGCGCCGGCTACGAGGCCGCATACGCTCAATACGACGCCATCTTCGCCGACCCGTCCGAGTTCGGGCAGACCACGCCCACCAACGGGCAGAAATGGCTCTTCACCGAGCCCTCCCCCGGCATCTTCAACTTCACTGAGGGCGACATCGTCACGTCTCTGGCCGCCAAAACCGGCAAGCTCCTGCGCTACCACGCGCTCGTCTGGCACAGCCAGCTTGCGCCCTGGGTGGAAGCCAAGAGCGAGACCGAGTGGACTAAAGAAGAGCTGCGCGCGGTCATCGTCCGGCACATCAGGGGAGTCATGGGCCATTACAAGGGCAAGTGCTACGCCTGGGACGTGGTCAACGAGGTGCTGAATGACGAGGACGGCGGCTATAGACAGAGCATCTTCTACAAGGTGTTGGGCGAGGAGTACCTCCGTCTTGCGTTCGCGACGGCCGCTGAAGTCGACCCGGGAGCGAAGCTTTACTATAATGATTACGGCATCGAGAGGCCTGCATCCGTCAAGACGGAAGGCGCAAGAAGGCTGGTCAAAACGCTACGCGATGCCGGCCTGCGCGTCGACGGCGTGGGCATGCAGGCACATATGCACGCGGATAATCACCCGACGGCGGAGGACCTGGAGGAGACGATGAGGGAGTATGTGCAAGCGGGAGTGGCAGATGTGGCGTTTACGGAGCTGGATGTGAGGATCACGATTCCCGTGAACGAGACCAGTCTGGAGTGGCAGAAGGATGGGTATCAAAAGGTTGCGAGGGCGTGTGTGAAGGTTAAGGAATGCGTGGGGATCACGCTGTGGGACTTTTATGATCCGTTTAGCTGGATTCCGTATACGTTTCCGGGAAAGGGAGCGGGGCTGTTGTGGTTTGAGGATTTTGGTAGGCATCCGGCTTATCAGGGGATTGTTGATATATTTAAGGAGCTGATTAAGGAGGGGACGGGCAAGTGTGGGAGGAGGTTGTCGAGGGTGAGGAGGGCTACGCTGCCTCGGGGGCGTGTCTGAAGGGTTTAGCCGCTTTGTGGTAGGCGTTCAGGAAGTTATTTCTACGCATATTTCGGGGCGAATAAGTAAGGAATGTCATCTGCCCCGAGCAAACGTTCAGACTGTTGGTGGTTTCCTCCCCTTGGAATATTTGCCTGGCATCGAGCCACAAACCTCCAACAAAGCCCGATTAGCTCAGCTGGTTAGAGCGTCGTACTAATATCAGTCCTCTGATATCAAGTAATGCGAAGGTCAACAGTTCAATCCTGTTATTGGGCATAACTCTTCCGAGCTTCATTTTTTTTCTCGCTTTCAAGGATGAAGCCTGTTGTGATATTTTCGCGCTTTTTCCATTCGCCACCTCGGTGCAAGGGCACATGACAATGTCTTTTCCGAGCGCCTCTAATAATAACAGGTCCGATGGTGTAGTTGGTTATCACGTCAGTCTAACACACTGAAGGTCCCCAGATCGAGCCTGGGTCGGATCAAATGTTTAATTCTTTTTTGCCTTTTTTTTTCATCTTATGCTGTCGACAACAAACACCTTTCTGTTGTGTTCCTTTTCTTTTATGTCTTTGTCCTTTTCCTAGAGTCTGTGTATACTTTTCAAATCTGTTCCGAATGCCTAGGTAGTCTACCATCWTGTGTCGTTCAACCACGTATCTAAGTAACACGAAGATTTGAGATGGCATGTGAAAACCGGCCTCTAGCAAATATCATTCTCTCACGTATTCGTGAACATCGAAGAGTATTCCGCATCTTGCACCGCCCGTTGGCTATGCCAGTTTCCAGATCAGGAACTGTCAATCAAATCTGAAACTGACAGCCTTATCGCTTTTTCTACGCCACAGGGGTACATCACCATCATTCCTTCCGATCGAATCCTAACTAGGCTACCAGAAGTCGATAGAGTTTTACTTAGTTTCCACCACTAGAGGTACGCAAGGAGTGTGCGTTATCCGGCTGTGTCAACTCCGGTCAAGGGGTACGGTTGGAAGAGGTGATCCCGCCCCCAATATCTGCATTTTTTGGTGTTGAGAGCCAATAGTCCGAACCAGAACTCGGTTTTATCTTCAGCTTGCCGCGCGGTTGTGTCACACCAGTCTCTCCAACGAGGCTGATTGATGCAGGGGTAGTATTATATGGGAGCCTGGTATGTTCGGCCTTCTAGGAAAGCGACTTTCAATATGATCTCCCACTGCTTTGTTTCTATCAATGAATGTGTTGCTGATCATGGGCGTGTTCGGTTTTCTTCCCGTGAGTGGAAGGATCTTTTAGCTTTTGTGTCCAGTCGACGTTTCTGTTTTGATAAAGCCACTGCGCTCGCTGTTACACAGTTTCTTGGTTTTCTCTTTTGTTCCTTTCTGTTTTCGTTTTTCTGGTTCTGTGTTTCTGTTTGTTGTTGTGTCGTTGTTTTGGCTCTGACAACCTACTGAATCAAGCTTCAAGACCTGAACTCTTCTTTGCCGCATCAGGCTTGACAACAGTCCAGTTCTTCTCTGGAACATTCGATATCATTTTGGGTGTCTTCAAGCCTACAAGAAAACCGGGCTCGCTTTCTTTTCAGTATCCGGAAGCGCAATGAGCAGCAACATATCGGAATGGCTTAAGACCCCCGAAATATCTCCCGTCCTCCTCGATCTGAACTTTACTCATTTGACACCGATTCCCGACTGCGAAGCAGCTGGAAGGTTTGCTGCAGAGTTTGATCGTTTGATTTCGTTATACAACTACCTTACCACTTACAAGTCTCACGATCTTTCTTCACAGCTACTCTGATGTATCTTTGAAAAATGTTACCCTGGGCCAGCTTGGGGACTGGCTCTCCTCGATCGTCAATTCAAGGTGGCTCTACCCGTACCCGTCATTCTGGTACGCATCATATGACGAACATATCTCTTACGACGCTAAGAAGCTCCTTGGCAAAATAGAATTTCAATGTAAGGAAGAATTCTGCCACAATATCGAATGGACAGGTGATCCGGATTTGTCTGGTATTGGTGTAAGTTATACTCCTCTTTCTGAACAGTGTTCGTAGACGGTATTCTCATGACCATCCTGGCCACGCTTTTCTCCGTCGTTTATGCATTTTACTTTCTGCGTTGGGCAATGAAGGAACGGCCGGGAAAAACTGACAATATCTGGAGCAGCCTTGCTGCGTTTCAACCTCCTCCGGAATGGAAACCGCTTAACGAGTCGCTTCGCTCCTTCTGGGGTTTTTCTATCTTTTTTGCCTATGGCATCACCATCGCGGGCTTTACCCTAGATAGGGTCGCGAAGAATGACCCAATGGCCTACAAACATTGGTTTTCCTACCGCGAAGCGCATCTTTCCTTGATGATATTGCTGTCTTTATGGCCGTGGTACCAAAAACAAAGTACCTACCCCCGTCTCACTGTCATAAGCCTCGGGATTCTATTCATAATCCTTGTTACAACAAAACACGGTTACTCTGGTTACGCGGGGCCCGGCGAGGAAGCGGTATACGAATGGAGATGCGTAACCACTGGGAGGGAAATACGTGCTTTCAGCGATGCAATGTTCATTGCTCAGTTTTTCCTCTTAGTCTGGGTTGGACGTCCCATCCTGTTATTACTTGAGGATAGGACATCGGCAGAGACCATTCGAAAACGCCTCAAGTCACTCCGTCACTGTATACCGGTTGTCACTGGATCTTTGGCGTTTGTTTTCATGTGGATCGACTTGGCCATATTTGTTCGCTCGCGAAGTGAGTTGAACTATCGTGCGGGTTCATCGTATCAAGAAAACAAATGGACCTTTGGGCAGATCGCTGCTGTAACAACCCTGTTGCCCTTGTTGGCCGACTTCTACCGGATCTGGTTGTGTGAGTGACACTCGCTGCTATTATCGTCAGCCGCAGAGGTTGGGCCTGTTTTCAAGTCACTGACGCATCCTCAGGGGATCACACCATGATTTTATATGAGATTATCATACCCTCATGGATGAGAGTGTGGATCGAACAACAGCTCAYCGGCGTACAAAGGGTGAAGTCCACTCAAGCAGACATCGAAAGTGGAATCGGAGCGAATGATGTTGAGGAAGACAGGAAATTATCAACCCTTCACCCAGAGAGACCAGAAAGCCAACACAGGTTAATAACCGCCCGCTGGGTGAGAAGCGGAACGCAAAAGAGGGATGCAAAAAAGGGCAAAAAAAACATACAACACCTGGGATTCGCTGGTCGTCACCGACCCAACTACTAGTCAGGCGATTGGTAGCTTATCTATGGGAGAGCGGACGGGATCCCGAGTTTTCTACCATCTATGGTCGTATGTATTTGTTTGTGTCATTCGACATGGTTATATTCCCGTCGSTGCATATCGTGATAGCGTGGCTCTGTTCGTATCTAGTTCGTATGCCTTCTGGKTTTGCGRACAATTTGTTKTGTACTCCCTCCCCTCTCGTGTAACGTCAGAATTGCGGATGACGTGACAAAAACGGTTATCGGTATATCTGACTCGCTCGCACAAGCTCGTCGGGACCTTTTCCAATGCCGTCACCTTTTCAGAACGCTTCGGGCTAGTGACAAGATTGGGAAATGACGCTTCATACGAATTTAAATTCAGGAATCTCCTCCTTGGTGTCCCCTTTTTTCTTCTTCTAAGCCTGGGCAGCAGCCTTGTCTTTCTCCTCCTTCTCCTTAGCCTTCTGGGCCTTCTTGGCCTCTATTTGCTTCTGTTTCTCGAGCTTCTTGAGCTGGTTCTTGGTCAACTTTCCATCTCCGCCCTCAGCGGCCACCTCCCCATCAGCGTTTTGCACCTGGGGCACCACGATAGGGGCACGCGGGTTTCCGTTCCACTTGAGAGGGCGTGTCGCCATGAATAGCTTGACAGCCTCATCGTCAACCTTGGCTCTCCTTTCCTGGAAAGCGGCGACATATGTCTGAAGCTCCTTGATACAGATTGCCTTGAGCTCACCAGTCAACATATCACCAGACTCGTACGCGACGCGAATTTTCTCCAGCTCCTCGTCATCTTCGAGGAAGAAGCGCAAGTACTGGTAGGCCACGTCGACGCTAGTGTCACCTCCCTTCTCGCGGTGCTCCTCAACGGAGACCTTGCCACCCGAGAAGGCATACTTGTTGATTTTGTTCTTGATTTGGTTGGGGGTATCTCTCATGAAAACTGTTTTCAAAGGTCAGCATAAGCTCGGACAGGAGACCGCAACAACCCATGTGGTAGGTCCAATCATGGCCTGTGTCTGAAGTAGGGACAATGACTTACTAGCAGACTCGTCGATAGAAGCGGACATCTATACACATGTCAATAAACGCCAAGATCAATTTTAGACAAAGGATAAACGCCCAGTACGTACCTTTGTGCCGGGGCCCTGAAGAGCATCAAGGAAACGGGAGTGGATGAGAGCCGGCTTCGCGTACGAGATGTTGGTGTTCTTGTACTTCAAACGAGCTGAGACGTCTCTGGTCATTCTGAAGTAGGGATCCTGATCAATGGCGCAGGGAATAAGACAGGGAATAGCGACGGTCTTGGACTCATCTTCGCCGAAGATGTGGGGGAAGGACGACGCCCAACTGCTAGCACCCTGGATGCTGCCGAAGTGAATGCGACCGATGTTGGTGCTGTCGTTGAAGCCGAAGATGGCGCGGGCCTGGTTGAGGGTGATGTGCTTAGACAGGCGCACAACGTTCTTGTAGAAGGCGCCACCCATAAACTGGAAATCGCTGAAGATGAAAGTCTTGTTGGGATCGAAGCCAACGGCAATAATGTCCTTGGCGTTGTTGGTGCAGTAGCCCTCAACCTCCTCGATCGTCCTCTTGTCGGAGAAGAGATACTTTTCGTCGTCGGTCATCATGATAACCAGAGGAACATCGAATGTATCCTGAAGCCATTTTGTGAACTCGAAGGGAATGGTGTGGCCAACGTGGACACTGTCGGAGGAAGGGCCGCGGCCGGTATAGAGGAAGAAGGGCTCGCCCTTCTCATAGCGGTCGAGAATAAGCTCGAGGTCGCGGTGGGAGAAGACAATGCCTCTCCTGAGGAAGCGATGGGGCTTCTTGCCGGTGACCCTCTCGAGGCGATCGAGCAGGGCCTGGTCGATCTTCTTGGTGCCGAACTCCTCGACCAACTTGTTGTAATCGATGGCCTTGACAACACCATCCTCGCCGACCTCGCCTTGGACCTGTTTGCGACGGAAGAGAGGCAGTCAGACCAATGCGCCGTACATATGCAAGTACACAGACCTAACCAGAACTGACATTGTAGGGGTCCACTGTCTGCTTGTGGGCAGCTTGCTTCTCGATCGCCTCGGGGATGGGCGCCTCCTTGAGCGCTTCGGCGTTAACGTTGGTCGCCATGTTGGAAGATGTCTGTTGTGTGCTGATGGCAATCCGGGTGGGTTGTCGAAAAGTCCTTCAAAAGGGAACCTCTGTGGCTGACAGTGACTCAAGTGCGAAACGGCTCGAACGGGTGGCTCGTCCAGGGGAATGAATTGCGACGACACCTCAGACGGAACAGGCACACGCTGCGGCCTGCGGGGGAGGGGCTGCAATTGAAAGCCATTCATCGCTTTATGCCGGGATCTGGAGGGTCCAGACTGACATCTGATTGTTTCCGGCAGGCGGCTTCTTACGGCAGAATACAGCAAATTTCCGGCAGGCAATGCATAATGTATGGGGAAAGATACGCGCTGCGTAACGATCAATTGGGCTATGGAATTTGGGAACCCCTCCGTCCGCACAGTGGGAGGAGTAGTTCCCACCGAGATTGACATTCGACCTTCCATTAACCCGGGCAGCTTTGGAAGCTCTCTGGATGTCGCAAAAGTTTTTTGTCTGTCTGCAACCATGTTGGCAGCACCATGGGTATGTCGGAGCTGCGCCCGTTCGTTAAGGTGCTCGGGTGTCTTCGTCTCTCTTCAGCTTCGCAAAGCTAGCACAGGTACGTTTGCAGCATCCCAAGTGGAAGCATTCTCCCCAGATTCTGGTCGCAAGCCGTGGAATCCAATCTGCGAAGGGGCACCTTCTGACGCGTCTCTTGCCGCAGCCAGCCAAACACTCGCAGGACTCCCACCTGTCCTCCTCGACCGAGCGCGCAAACTAGCCGCCGAGCACAAACAATTGACGAAGCAACTCGAGAGCGAGTACGAACCTACAGCCGCGAAGCGCGCCGGCGAAATCTCAAAGGTTGTCGCTGCTCTACAAGAGCTGGACAAGGCCAAAGCAGCACTGGATGAGCTCAATGGACTTCTGGAATCAGACGACGCCGAGCTGCGCCAGCTCGCTAACGACGATCTCGATGCAACAAAAAAGCACCTGGAAACTCTGGGGCTCAATCTCTCAGCGACCCTGACACCGAAGCACCCGTTTGCGGACATGCCATGTCTGATAGAACTCCATCCTGGGCCAGGAGGCACTGAAGGGCGCCACTTCGCCGATACCCTTTTCCGCATGTACCAGAAATATTGCGAAAACAAGGGGTATTCTGCGCGGGTGATCTCGTACCAGGAAGCCGAAGATCGTACGCCAGGCTTGGACGGTGAGGTTCCGATCTCAGAAGCCGTACTCGAAGTAACGGATCCCGGCGCCTTCGCAGCGTTCCGCGGAGAGGCGGGTATGCACCGCGTGCAACGTATTCCTGCGACCGAGAAGCAGGGGCGCACTCACACAAGTGCGGTGGCAGTTTGGGTTTTGCCATCATTCCCCGAAAACAGCACCGATGCCGAGAACGACTTCAACAACCCGGAAAGTGACTTCTACGTTGACCCGACAGAAGTCAAGTCAGAGAAGATGCGCGCGAGCGGTGCCGGCGGTCAGCACGTCAACAAGACAGAATCTGCTATTCGGCTGACCCATATCCCGACCGGTATTCAGGTCAGCATGCAGGATTCGCGATCGCAGTCGCAAAACAGAGAAAGGGCTTGGCGCTTGCTTCGTTCGAGAATTGCGTCGCTAAGGCGAGAACAAAGAGAGGCGCAGGCAAAGGACCTGAGAGACAGTGTGCTATCTCAGTCACAGATGTCGCGCGGTGACAAGATCAGGACATATAACTACCAGCAGGACCGGTGTACTGATCATCGGAGTGGGCTGGATGTCCACAACCTCCCCAATGTCTTACAAGGCGGGGAGATATTGGATAAAGTCATCAACAGCGTGCAATCATGGCTAACAGCGATGGATATCCGAAACCTCATCGCCCAGGAAGAAGCGCAGGCTAGAGCAGCGGCGGGAGGATCTGATAAAAAGAAGAAAGGCGGAAAGTAAGGCCAAATTCGGGGCGCTCTGATGACGCCTTACTCACCGCGCGCTACAAATACCGGCCACACACACAGCAGCCTGTGAATCTGTAGAGAGTTCATTTGTGTACAATACCCCTTCGGAACCAAACCACGGCTGGTCAGAATACCGACTCTATTCGATCGGTTTGGATCCCTTTGCGCAGTACCACTTGGTCAAGCTTGATTTTGCGCGGCGTCAAGCCTCGTTGGAACTGTTACCAGAGAGCCGAACTATCTTCGTCATAGCCAGGGAACCTCGACACGGCACCGCGAATTTGCACGATCGGCTCCGTCACCAAAAGCGAGCGAGCGATGCCCGGACAGGGGCAGAGCGGACGCCGCTGGTTTTCCGTTGACCAATCAGTGCCGCAGACGTGTAAGTGACCTGCCATATCGGGATGGTGGCGGCCGTTGTGGATCTCCGTGCAGTGTGCAGCACGCCGCGCTTCGTGGGCGTGGGGAACATTGAGCAGTTCCGTTCCATGGACATGGACAAAGATTTATTGTATCGCGAGTCCCAAACATTGAAGTTGCATTCTGCCATTGAGACGACCTGAGAGATGGAGAAAACCAGATATTCATCCCCTGTCGCCAACTGCCGACGGAGACGTAGCGAACCGATCGATAAACGACTCGGGATTCGGAACCGTAGTTTTCGATTTTTCAACTTTCTTTCTGTCTTTAGTTCTGCGCGAAATTCAGACGACTCCGCCATCGTCCGGGACCGTCCGCATCTACGCTGGAGAAAGCAGTTCAGTCTGAGCTTTGGACGGAGAATTGGTACCTCTTCTTTTCAATATTCCCTATCCCTATCCCTTCCCTGCGCCGCGGGACGGAGCTATGGTATTCGAAAGATGATATCTGGGATGAGGTAAGACAATAGCCATGATTCATGTACGTACCAGGGATTGATCTGTACTCGATGACTCCAACAAAATGTATGTGCTTCGTATTGGCTGATATTTCGGCGGCCCGGCTTTTTCATCGTTGGGAGGTTGACGTAGTTCATGTCATCCTAGGCTGTCGTTACCACCATTGCATTTCTTCAATGGTACGGCCGTCTCATCAACGTAGGCTTTCCATATCTTCTCTCTCCCTCCCTCGACTCATGGATCTCAACGCTTGTCAATCTCCCCAGTTGGGATGACGAACATGCCCACCAACACACGGCGCACGTAACCCACCCATACCATGCTGTACCAACGACACAATCAAACCTGCTGTGCAAGTCCGAGATCAGATGGTGCTACTGGTCTGGTCTTGTCAACTTGTCTGCCTTACATGCGTATCAGTGTCTGCATACCCATCCTACCTCAGTTGTGCCTTGCGACCAACAGCCTGGTTTTTCATTGCTTATATCCCAATATTTGCGGAACTGGTGGCATCTCAACTTCCAGGACGGGTAGGTGCTTAGGTGCAAAGGAAAAGACGGGAATATGATACACCGTGGGAATGCAAGCAAACGTTGTGCGTGACGGACCGGGACCAACCACCCTTCTAAGCCCCGTCCTCCTGTGACTTGTCCTCCCAACAGCGTTGATGCTTGAGAGGTCCCAGGTAAAGAGCTGGAAAGCGCAAAATCTCATTGGAGCTTTTGCTCCTGATTTCTTCTGTCATATCAGCATCACTGTATAGCAGACCGAAAAAAAAAGAGTGGCATCGGTTAAGCCTCTAAAGTATCTGAACAGTAAGAATGGAGGCGGTCTCGGAGGAAGGCTGTTGTTTGCCATGTCAACGCGGAAGCTAGGCAGGGCGAAGTGGAACTCCAGCTTCAGATCACTTCCCTTTTCTGTTTAAACTAGTTGAAATTCTGATCTGCCATCCCTCGTCGATTTCCAAGCCTATCGTTGCTCCGTTGGGAACGAAGTACCTAACTCGAAAGGAGGAAGCTCTGTTTTTGTCGGTCGAGTACTTCATGGTGAGACTCCCCCCTCCCTGCCTCACCTGTACAACCTCTCTTTTTTTTCCTCCACCCTCCTCCCTCTTCTTTATACCGCACGGGCCTTCCTTATAGTTCAGTTGAGTTGATTGTCATTCGAAAGAAGCTATCATCCCAAGATGCGTCTGACCGCGCTAGTCTCGTCGCTACTCTTAGCGACAACTGCCACCGCTGGCGGTCCTAGCTTCGGCCAGGCTGAGAAGAAGTACCTGGAGCATGTCGCCAACAGACTCAAGAACCACGCTGCGAAGGTCGAGGCTGCCCCGGTCGTCGAGCGTGATGTTGTCAAGGTTCAAGAGCCCAAGTTTCTGAATGACAACACTACAAGTGAGCTTTCATCTACCTTGAACCCAAACTTCGCCCAGTAACTAACACCAAGAACGCAGAGTTCGCTGTCGACGGGAAGAATATCCCTGATGTAGACTTTGATGTGGGAGAGTCCTATGCCGGCACGTTGCCTATCAGCCAGGACCCCGAGGAGAAGAGCGAGCTTTTCTGGTGGTTCTTCCCATCTACGAACCCCGCCGCTAAGAAGGAGATTCTGATTTGGCTTAACGGTGGTGTAAGTCCATACTATCTACCAACCCACCCCCTGAAGAAACCAGCCTATCTAACAAGTCAAACCCTTTTATAGCCCGGCTGCTCCTCACTGGAAGGTTTCCTCCAAGAAAACGGCCCGTTCCTCTGGCAGTATGGCACCTACAAGCCCGTCAAGAACCCCTGGAGCTGGCACACCCTGACCAACGTCATCTGGGTCGAGCAGCCCGTCGGCACCGGCTTCTCCACCGGAAACGTCACCGCCACGAGCGAGGAGGATGTCGCTGCCCAGTTCATGGGTTTCTGGAAGAACTTTATCGACACTTTCGCCATGCAAGGGTACAAGGTCTACATCACCGGAGAGTCGTATGCCGGCCTGTACTGCCCCTACATCGCCTCCGCCTTCCTCGACGCCAACGACAAGACCTACTACGACATGTCCGGCCTGATGATCTACGACCCGGTGATCTCGTGGGACGAAGTCGCCGAGCCGATCCCCGTCGTCCAGTTCACCGAGTACTGGTCGGGACTCTTCCCCTTCAACGACACCTTCCGGGCGCACATCAAGTCGGTCGACGCCAAGTGCGGCTACTCCGCCTTCGTCTCACAGTACCTGGTGTACCCGCCCAAGGGCCCGCAGCCCTCCAAGCTGCCCGGTACCGATAAGACCGGCACCACGCGCGACGAGTGCTGGGGTTTATTTTATGAGGTCTTCGACGCCATTTTGTTGTTGAACCCGTGCTTCGACATCTACCAGGTGGCCACCACCTGTCCCCTGCTGTGGGACGTGCTTGGGTTCCCGGGATCGATGGGGTACCTGCCCGATGGCGCCGAGGTGTATTTTGACCGGGACGACGTCAAGAAGGCGATCCACGCTCCCGAGAACGTCAAGTGGTCCAGTTGCTCGGAGCAGGACGTGTTCGTGGGCGGACGCGACCGGTCGGAGCCGTCGAGCTTCCATGCCTTGCCGCACGTCATCGACGCGACCAAGAACGTGATCATCGGCCACGGCGCGCTGGATATGGTCCTGATCGCCAACGGCACGCTCCTGGGCATCCAGAACATGACTTGGGGCGGCAAGCTCGGGTTCCAGAACAAGCCCGATCAGCCGTTTTATGTGCCGTACAACACCATGACGGACCTGTCGACGCTGGCGGCCGGCGGCGTGTTCGGATCCATGGGCAGCGAGCGAGGCTTGACCTGGGTCCAGATCGACATGTCGGGCCACATGGTGCCGCAGTATGCGCCTTCGGCGGCGTACAGGCAGCTCGAGTTCTTGCTGGGCAGAGTGAACTGCTTGAACTGCACGGTCCCGTTCACGACGAACCCGGATGCGCCGCAGAGCCAGCAGCCTTTGGGCAAGGGGACGGCGCCTCAGAGCTGGAGCAAGTTCTCGGGTAAGAAGGGGGGAAACCATGGAGGTGGAAAGGGCAGGTTTGTCAGGTAAAGGAGGCGTGATGATCATGGAGGTTATGACGGATGAGGAGTTTAGATACCAGTGAATAAGACGACATCCAAATGATAAAAAAAAAAATCCTAAATATTGTGTTCAAACCCCATCAGCTCGTTGTGGAAACAAGGAACTTGCCATAAAACGAGATCGACAACAAAATATTGAACCGTAATGCATCACCCGTGGATTTCCACGTCTTTCATCGTGCCTTCTTTTAGATTTCCTTCTCAACGATCAGTTTTGAGCCTTCCGTCAAGATAGATATGGTATACATACACACATATACGTTAGTGAAACAGTGATTGTTGAAACCGTTTCTTTTCATAACCAATACCAACACAAAGAGCGGAATAGAATGACACACAGGGTACGCGCAGTCCCCTCAACCAGTCGGCTGACACCGCAGCCGCTGGTCTCCCTCCCTTTAAAAGCTTCAAGAATGGGTACGCGGGTATATGCTCGCGTGTGAGCGTGTCGTGAGGATGACTTCCCCCCATCGTATGCGACCCAGTGACAACACAGAACCTTACACCAACGCCATGCTAAAATCAACGACAATGTGGTAGTGTACAACGCGGCACCAAAAAGGACAGCCCACAGAGGTTGGGGCCCATCTCGTCTTGCGGTGCTGCGGAAAAGATGCGCCTTTCGTCAGGGCACTTCCACCGGACTTCCTTGCCCATACTGATAGCGAACTCGTGGCGAAGTTTGAGCGCCCGATTGAGCGGACAACAGGGCCGAATACGTCTCGCAGACGCTCAATGACGGACAAAGGCCGCGCGGCAAGGGCAAGTAAGCATAAAATAAGCCTTGAAAAGGCCCCAGAGTACGGACGGCCTAGACGGTCATCATCGCTCAAGCTCGGTAATCCGTTCAAGCCTTCTCCATGTTGCGTTCTCTTGCCATCTTCCTGAGCTCCAGGACGCCCATTATGCCCGACTGGCGAAGTCGCTCGAGAATCAGCTTCATGCCCTCTCGGCTCTTGCCAAGTTGGTCTTGGGTCTTCTTCGACGCCAGGCTCTCGATGCTCCGTTGGATACCATGGGCACCAAGCCGGGAAAAGAAGCCGCCCTTCTCTTGTTCGACTTCGTGCGCGTGCAAGTGACCCAGCTTATCGCGAATCCGCTCTCCAAAGCGAGATCGAAATACCACCGTCGTGGCAACATCGGTCGTATTTCCATTATCATTAGTGTTCTTCGGGATCGTATAGATCTGCTTCTCCACCACCGACAGAACGCCAGCAAAGTTCAGGTTCCGGCTCTCGGTCGACATCCAGCCCTGCTTCATGTCCACAACGCTGGTCTCCAGGATATAGGACGCCTTCTCGGTCGTGGCACCACCGGTAATGCTGGTGGGGAGCATCTTCATGATAGCAGGCGGCATGCGCGACTTCTTGAGGTGGATGCGAGTCGTGTGTAGACGGCCGGTGGCCGGGTCGACATGCGACGAGAGGGTGTCGGTGCTCATGACATGCTGGGAGAAGGGATTGAGCTGCGGGGAGCAGTACCGGAGGAAGAAGGCGAGCGTGACGGTCGGGAAAGGGTGGCTATAGGTATGGTTGGTAGTGTGCGTGAGAACCATTTTGACCGAGGAATAGGATAAGGCTCGTTGCTATTGCGGTATTGGAAGATTTCGGTACGTATCGACTTGCCCAACAATGGGACTATGGAGCGCTCGGATTTCGGATGACCGGTTCCTAGGGCTGGATGTATATAGGGAGCACGGTTCGAAGCTAGGCTCGGGCGKATGGTCGGCTCCAGAAAGTAACTAGCAATGGCTTGCCCAAACGTGGGGAGACTGGAGTGAAGTCACTGGAGGTGGCGATGTTGTGGTCGTGTGGACGTTGTCGGGAGGTATCGTGTATATGTTGTCTGTGAGAAGCGCAGCTCACGATCGATGGTAAAGAAGATTTGACATTGGAACGGGGTGCGGCCACAAGAAGCTGTCAAATCCTCTTTTCCCGATGGTGACGATGATGTCGTGGTGTTGAAATTGTTGTGTACAAATGGAGGAGTAGAGCGAGGTAGGCAGTGGCAGGTAGAGGTAAGAAAGTTGGGGAAGAAGGACGATAGGTTGACGTGGGGCAGGCAGGATTTGTAACTTGAGCAAAAAGGTACCAAGAGCCGAGAACGACGGAAAAAGCGATGATGAAAGTGACCCGACGACGAACCGACGGGATGGGCCGATGGAGGACCACACTACAACTGAGTGGGACCGATGGATACCGGTACACTAACGGGCACCGCTTCCACTTTGCGGGAAGGGACCTTACTGTGGCGGCTCTGTAAGTACAAGTGGAAAACGAGGTGCTTTGAGTTCTGTAGATGCAGAGTGGAGGATCGTGAAAGTGTTCTGCCAGTGCTTGCTTGTGCTACAATAGCAAAGGGTTGGGTGGCCAAAGCTGGAGGTATAAACAAAGAGAAAAGGGCCACAAGATGAAAGTAAAGTGGAATCAGGGGACTGCGCAACTCTGACGATMATGGGCTCATTTGCTTCGAATGATCCAACGATATCGTCGAGCGCCTGMCCATTGTCCGTCCGGGTGTGTAACACGGAAGCTSCCACTGCTCCCTTCAACGGCAAAAACATCGTCATCATCATCATGCAATCCCCTCCACCTTAGCGCAAGCAGCTCGTGTGCGTAACAGTGCAGCAATACGCACCCTGCGATAATCCGGCACGAGCACCCTCAATCGTGCCATGAAAGACAGAGGTAGACGAGGGGTTAAGAACATTTCCTAGGTAAATACCGGCCAAAAGATAAAAGACATGCTGAGACCCTGAGTTTTCGTGTGATACATACTTTCACCGTGTTAGTACGTGTAGCATTGAATGTTTGGTACGGTTCTCCATGCTTCCTTGGGCTTTTGCTGGACGGAAGGTGTTTTCCACTGCCAGTCATGCCAGTGCCGTTGTGCTTGGCTTAGTAATGCCGCAATTTTCAACCGTTTGGAGCACGGGCGCAACTTAAAAGTGGGGAGCCTGCCGTGTCTCACTTTCAACGGCCCAATGTGCTTCCTCCTTGCCTGCCGAACCTGCACCTGAACCTCAACCACCTGGCAGCAAATGCAGCGCAATGCACAGGCTGCTTAGTCATTCCACTTCCATCCAATCCTTCAACAGGCGCCAGCATTGATATTGCACTTCGTTCCATTTCAGCTGCCCTCTCGGATTCCCCCGACCCCCAACCCTCCCGTTCATTTCTTCCTCCAGCAAAACTTTCGACTTGCGACACCACAGCGAACCAGTCAGTTGGCCATCACAACTGCATCGGCCGACCTTCGATACATCAATTCTCTTTTGCCCCAGCGTCGCCGCGTCGCTCACCATCTGCGACAAACTTCTCGCAATTCTTTACCATTCCACCAGCGCACCGAACGACAACCGACGATCTGAGCCAAACGTGACTCGCGACGCTTCACGATACCACAGCGAAAACCGACCATCATCAATCCACCCAACGCGTGACGGCTTGCCATCATTCCGCCATCACCTAAATATCACCAAACTGCTCTCACTTTCCTTTTGCTTCGCATACTGACAAATCTCGAGACTCGATATTTTCTGGCTGTTGGCTCGCTGGGCTGGCCTGGAAGGTGATCTGAGTCTCTGGCTGTGGCGCAATTGATTTGATATCTGGGACGGGAAACAAGTGCGAGTCTTCCAACAACAGTACCATTCATCCCCCTTGAACTGGTTGTTGCAGTCTCGCTGGGTCTTTGTACTTTCCTTCTCTTTATTTGTCACTTTGTGTCTCTTCCTACGAGTACATTCAGAATTGACTCAGTCTAACTTCTGCAAATCCAAGAGCAAGAAAAAGAGAGGAACAAGGAAACAAGCCTATTATTTTGCTGAAAGGGGACAATTCACTACCAGCTGAGACATCGCAGAAATCATTCTACAAGCCCCAGCCCCCAACTCGTATCGTACGTCAACATCGTTTAGGAGAGTCGTCTAATAGTACAGTGTTTGCCTTGGGCGTGGTGTCACTTCTGGATCCTGTTTGGCATCCCAGTTGCGCAACCTATGACCATTGCCTCTACAGTCAACATCGCATCAACCTGAACTCAACATGGAGTCCTCAGTCTTCTTCAAGTTCAAGTCTAACAAAGAGCCCACCCGTGTGGAGTTCGACGGAACTGGCATATCCGTCTTCGAACTAAAACGTGAAATCATTCTGAAAAGTGCGCTCGGCGATGGCACTGATTTCGACCTCGTCATCGCTGCCGATGAGGGCATGAAGGAAGGTGAGTACGATCCAAGTGGATATCAAAATGGCTATGCTCAGAACGCTAACACGGGTCCAGTCTACGATGATGATACAACCATTATTCCAAGATCAACCACGGTCATTGCCCGCCGCATGCCCGCCAAGGTACAGGGAAGGGGAGGAGCTGCTCGCTATGTCTCGGGCAAAATGCCTGTACATGCTAAGAACTCGTCGCGAAAAGAACAACCGATCGTCAAGGCCTTGGCTAAGCCGGTCACCAACCCAGTCGTGCAGCTCAACAGTGCCATGACGGAGGAAGAGAAGATGGCAGCCGTCTTCCAAGCTCAGACCGAGAATTTCACGGCGAGGGAGGAGGAAATGGCTACGTACGTATACTTTCCACCGCTTCAGTTAACCGCGAAATGTGTTGATGCTAACTCGGATGTTTAGGCAGCAATATGTCGCTAAATCTGGCCCCAAGAAGCCTGCCAACGTCCCTGACCATGACCCTCCGCAGGGATACATCTGCTACAGGTGTGGTGAGAAGGGCCATTGGATCCAACTTTGCCCAACCAACGACAACCCCGACTATGATAACCGCCCCCGCGTAAAGCGGACCACCGGCATCCCCAAATCCTTCTTAAAGACAGTAGACAAGGCAACCGCCCTGGGTCAGAATGGGGACGGTGACGAAACCAAGACCCCGTCTGGCATCATGGTTAATGCCGACGGAGAGTTCGTCATTGCCGAGCCTGACAAGGCATCGTGGGAACAGTTTCAGGCCAAGGCCAAGTCAAACTCGGCAGCTCAAAAGGCTACTCCTGAAGGAGACAAGGAGATCCAGGAGCGTGGGCTGGAGTGCCCCATCGACCACAAGTTGTTCATAGACCCAATGAAGACACCGTGTTGTGAGAAGACGTATTGCAATGATTGCATTACCAACGCCCTCATTGAGAGCGACTTCATCTGCCCAGGCTGCAAGTCCGATGGCGTACTTATCGATGACTTGAAGGCGGATGAGGAGGCGGTCGAGAAGATCAAGGCTTTCCTTGCGGAAAAGAATAGTAAGGCGAAAGAAGGGTCCCAAAGCCCTGGCAGTCCCAACAGCCCGACAGCAGCAAAGTCTCCGGCATCTACCGACGCTCCTGCCGCCGAAACCAACACTGAGCAAACCAAGCCAAAATCCGAATCTCCGACTCCGTCTAACACTGCACCATCTGCATCGCAGCAAACCTCGCAGCAGCAGACATCACAAGCGTCAAGTGCAGCATCGATGCAATCCGGCTCCACCGGCCAGACAACGCCACCAACACAGGCTAACCGGGAACAACAAAGTCAGCAAGCTGCGAAAAAGCGACCTGCCGAAGATGCCCTCGAAAACCCCAAGATCCCAAAGGCGCCCAAGGCCATGCAGCAGAAGGCCCAACAAACCCAGCAGCAAGCCATGATGGAGCAAATGATGGGCGGAATGCCCGGTATGCCCGGCATGAATGGCATGAATGCTATGAACTGCATGCCGCCAATGTTCCCGGGCATGCCCATGATGGGTAACTTTGGAGGTATGGGAATGCCCAACATGAACATGGGCATGATGAACCACATGATGAACCCGATGATGGCCGGCGGCATGGGACCTGGCTTCCCACCCATGAACGGCGGGATGGGCCCTGGTGGTTTCCCCGGTGGCCCCGGCGGAATGCCCAATGGCAACAATCCTGGAATGTGGAACAACGGCATGGGCATGAACGGCCACGGCGGCGTTCCCAACGGTCCTAACATGGGTGGCACCATGGGACCAGGCGGTGGCAGAATGAACGTTATGAATCAAGCAGCCGGCATGGGCATGCATAATGGTGGCGGCTACCAAGGCCAGCAGCACCAATTCAAGAATTTTTCTCATCAGCCCGCTGACGATGACGATGCCTACTTCAGGAAACCCGTCAACCCGCACCGTCACCAGAACCGCCAAAAGCGGGTCCGGCCGAGTGATTACCGGGAGCTGGGAGGGATGCCATAGGTACACATGGTTCTAAAGCAAGAATAAGACAAGCAGCAAAGAAACGAACATATCCGGCATGATAGTCATCAGCTCAGTCCCCGCTTTCGAATTTTGCTTGTACCACGACATAAGATCCCCATACATGCGCATACTACAACAACCCAAACCACACAAACAACCACATGCATGACATTTGAAAGGGGAAAAGCAGCAACATCGAAGAAAAAAAAGTTTCAACGAAAATACCCAGATGAGGAAGCTACGAGACATGGAGGGCCGAAGGAACGGCCAGCCAGTATTCATTCACACTCACTTTTTGTTTCTTGAGAGCATTGGAGGCGTTTATGGTTTTTGCTTTTTGCACTTAATCTCGAAACTACCATATGGGTGGAATGTTGCCTGGTAGGGAGACCAAGGAACTGAAGGAAGGGAAGGGAAGGGAAAGGAAGGGCATAGCAGGGCAGGACGGTTAAGCGAAGGGGACCGTGGGCGCGAAAGGCGTATATATGTGATGGATGGATGGATGGATGGATGGATGGATATGATGGCATGCAAACGAAACATCTAGGGGGAGGGAAAAATGACGGCAAATGATGGACGTTATGAAAAAGAGAAGGACGGTTTGCTTGGGGAAAGGGACTTTACTTAGTGACCGCTAGTGGTTGCTCTCTTTCTTGATTGATGGTTGGAGGGATCATGACAGCGAAGGAGAACGTCGGCATGAACCGACTCCCGCGCCCCCCCATGCTCCCTCTTTAAATAGGCAATGGACGACCTACGGACTTGACCTACCATGATTTTCCCACCCACTCCGTCTTTTATAGCTGCTTGATTTTGCTGCACGTGTTACTCGGCTTAGATTGCTTTCAAGAGCTAGGAATCATAATAGAAAACAAGTGTTTTTTATCTAAACTTTCCTCTGGTGTTCCATATGTGACGGTGTTGCTTTTCTAAACATGGCTTGAAGTGAATTAACCTCCGCGCAATATCTAGACCCAAAAGCCTGCATTCCTATCACGGCCTCAACGCCCTTATCACGAATCAGGCAAGACGACGGGAATATTCGTAGATTATCATTATTACACCTTTTTATATTATATAACCCTCCTCTATTGTGGCGGCACGAACGGCTTAACCAACATCTCACTAAACTTCTCCAGCCTCTCCTTACCACGGACCTCCTCCACCAGCAGCGGCATCTTGACAACGTTGAACTCGTCGTACAGCTCCTCGATCTGATCCAGGTACTTCTTCTGCATCTTCCTGCGGGCCGTGCACTGCTCGCAGTCGGAACCGGGCTTGGGGAACAGGAGCTGATTGACCACGATGCTGTGGGTGTCGATCCCATAGCTGGCCAGCTCCTGGATCATGCGCTCCGTCTCGTACAGCGACAGGAACTCGGGGATGCACACGCACACGAACGTGGTCAGGCGCTCGTCCTTGAACTGCGTGTTCACCTCCGAGATCGTCGCCCGCAACGTCTCGAGCTTCTCCATCATCTCGTTCAGGTTCTGGCCGTTAGGCAGCGTGCCGTTGGAGCCGAGGAAGCCGTTGAGCAAGGGGCCGTATTGCGAAGAGAGCTGCGAGACCTTGGCCAGGGCCTTCTCGAGGACCGAGGGAAACTGCAGGAAGCGCAGCGTGTGGCCGGTGGGCGCCGTGTCGAAGATGATGGTCTCGTACGAGAGCGACTTGACTTGCTTGAGGACTTCGGCGAAGGACATGGCTTCATCGATACCGGGGATCTGTGGTTTAGAAAAGAGTCAGTACATATCATACAGCGCCTATTACTTTGTGCCATGCGCATGAGACCAACAAAAGGTCAACGTACCGCAAACGCCAAATCCTGCATCATGCCACCCACACCACCCATATCACCAGCACCCTCATTCTCGCCCTGGCCGGCCAGGAGATCCTGGATGCTACCGTTGGGGTCAATCTCCATAGCGCTCAGGTTGTCGAAGCCATCGATCAGACGCGCCTCCTTGCCGAACTTTTGGCTGAAGGCGTCACTGAGGTTGTGGGCGGGGTCGGTCGAGATGAGCAGGACCGAACGGCGGACCTTGGCCAGCTGGATGGCCAAACTGCACGATGTCGTCGTCTTGCCGACACCGCCCTTGCCGCCGACGAAGATCCAGCGCAGCGAGCGCTGGTCGAGAATGGACTGGAGCGTGGGCTCCAGGTGGTCGTCGTCGGCGTTGATGACTGCGGTAGACATGATGATTATGGTAGGCGCCTAGCGGGCTCGGTATCGTAGTATGTGTTGTTGTTCGTAAAAAAATGGTATATAGCGCTCGAACGAAGGGCGCGGATGTGTTGTGTTGTATTGTCAGGGGCGAGTCTGGACGGGGGAGTGAGGCCTGGAATCAGTTCGAATCGCAAAGTCGACCTCCTTTTGGGACGCGATGTCGGGTTGGGGTCACCATCCCCCCTCGTCCCCTCCAGTGAGAAGGGACAACGTCACTGAGCTTTGGTGGGGTAGCTGTACCTCTAGGGGTAGGTGCCCCTGTGCCTTCCATGTCGTTGAAATCTAGCGCGCAGGTAGCGCCTTCCCTCACTGATAAAGGCCCCTCACCAGCGTCCATGAGTGTGTAAACATACCCCTGAATAGGGCAGAAGGTGATCCTCGTCCCCTCAGCAACTCAGCTTCTCCAAAGGACCCGAGGGGAAGGAGAAGCGTGGCTGTCCGGCCCTAGGGGGTGGAGAACCATTCAAACTTGGACTTATATATCTTCTTCCCCTTCTGGGATGCAGATGGCCTTTTCATTCCCTTTCATTTGACGCAATCTGACTATATATCTAATTCAACCTCATAGGAAGACATGCCTACCTCTAGCCAAGTTCACCGCTTCCGGAAGCTAAATTTGAGGCCGAAACACCATCGCCATATCACGTAGCTTCAACGCCAATGGACAACCTGCCAAGATGCTCATCTAGGCTCGAATGGATATGGGATTCTGTCCAGACGAATTCCAGTCATGCACAAATTAATAAGCCACTCTATCAAGCCGGAGATCAAGAAGGACCCAACGCCGTTGAAGTTATGTTTCCACTTAGCGGGGTATTCCTTAGTCCGGAGGAGGTTCACCCGCCAACGCTTTGTTCCGGCCTCCTTACCGTTCCGCGGTACACCATATCCTGGACGTCTGGACGTGAAACTGCAGGCTCAACACCCCCAGCGTGGCAGCCAATACAATACAGGACTGGTTGATTCGGTACCTCAAAAGGTCTCCGTCCCCGCATTCGTCCCGGACCGAAAAAAGGGTTTCGGAAGCACATCCGAAGGCCATGCGCATTATATATGGGCACCACTGCAATGCCCGTCCCTTGGTTTGAGCCTCAACTACTTCAGATGATCAACCAGAACCAGAGGCTCGAACCTCGCCCGCCCTCATTTGCCGTGGTCCACCGGCTGTGCGCTATTCTGACCGCCGTGGCATCGATGCCCTTGGTTGGTGGGCAGCGCTAAGCAACAGGGATGAAGCCGTTGAGCTTAAGAACAGCAGGCCTAATATTGCCATTCATGGTTGAGGAGACAGTCCAGCCTTGACAAAACCCGCTACCGTGACTTTTCTTCCACCCAGAGTATATAAAATCCGACCTGTCTTTGGGACGACACTACCTTCTTACTGAGCCTCTTACTGAGTCACAGCTCACGATATCGGAACCCAGAACCAAAGTCACGTTTCACGGCAGCAGCGAGGCAACACTCAGCAGACCGAGAACAGAATCCACCGAGCGACTACAGCGCAGAAGAGACAAGATAGCGATTTCAGCTATCACTTTGTGAAGATCACGGCATCTACGGGCATCCGGAGGCATCAGTGTCACACTGCCTCTCACTCACTGGCTGACATCGAGATACACGCAGCACGGTCCGGCCAAAGACTCTGGGGAAGGGTAGGGTGTCGTCTTGTAGACAAAGCTTCAGCACCAAGCCGGCACCTTTGTTACGTGAGCTGAGCGGAAACTGMTAGCGAAGGAAGAAGCGAGAGACAAGGTTCCTGCTCCTACACTCAGGATGGCGGACCGCAAGCCTTCGGAAGCTGTGCCGACCACGAGCGGAAGACAGTCTCATGCGATTCCTGCAGCATCATTCCGTGCGTGCGCCACCTTTTCGTTTTACATACCAGCTTATCTCAACTACATCACATGTTTTCAACCTTGATACAAATCTTACTACCACGAACTATTGCCCTTACTCTTTTGCCCCAAATCCTGTTCTTTGCTACTACTCCCCCCAAGCCATGATTCCATATAACTGCTAGACATGGGCCGCGAGTCTGACCTGTCATGGACCAACCAGCAACCCATAACTCGCCGAGGACATGGCTAATAACGTCTGCGCTCACGCCACTCGCTATCCGGCTGATACGCCAGCTCCTGGCGCATGGTGACTACATAGTCGCCTGCCTGCCACCACAGGAGATTGAGCACGAAGACCGCAGCGCCGAATTCCGTGAGCTCATCAACGAGTGTAAGAGCAACCGCAAAGATCGTGAGGGATGGAAGGACCGGATCCGCCCCATCCGGTGTGATAGCCGCGTCATGGGCCAGTGCGGCGCTGCCGTTGCCGAAGCCGTCCAAACATTTGGGAGGATTGACATTATGCTCTGTTGCAGAGCCGAAGGTAAGTGAATCGAAAACGTATATGTCATGGATACACCAAGACGATGGCCCGCTGATTCTTCTTGTGTTTCTTAAAGCCGTTGTGGGGACCGTTGAGGAACTATCAACCAACCCTGCGACGCAGAACCTGGTGAGGGACCAGTTCGAGACTGTCTACTTCTCGCAGGTGAACTTTATCAAGGCTGCCCTACCGCAGCTCAGAGCGCAACACACAGGTCATATCATTGTTCTGACCAGCATTGGTGGCCACATTGGGACACCAGGCATGTCCTTTTACACAGCTGCCGTTTGGGCACTCGAGGGCTTCTGTGACTCGCTAGCATACGAGATTGCGCCGTTCAACATCAAGATGACGATTGTGCAGCCCAACAAGGAAATCCTAAGCCTAACCAACAAGCTCATATTCTCGCCGCCACTACCCCAGTACGAGGCCGACCTGAACCCGGCTCCAAATATTCGGGATGTACTGTCTACCGTCCTGAACTCGAATCCGGACACGTACATTGAGCAAAGCGAAGACGAGATACAGTTCCGCTACCCGAAACTTCCGCCCGCCACCTTGGACAAGCTGGTCATGGAGACGGTGCACGCCTTGACAGCCATTGGCGGACACGAGAACCCGCCGGCAAGGCATATTGTCGGGTTTGAAGGTGCTATTGCCGTCAAGGAAAAACTGAAGACGGTGACAGAGGAGTTGGAGGACTTTGTTGAAGTTAGTCTGGCCGTGGACATTTTCGACAGCGAGCTCAAGGCCGAGGCAAGAAAGGGTAGGTCGGAAATGGAGGGTACACAGGGCATGGGAGCGGGCGAGGGTTCATCGGGCGCGGGAATGGGTGGTTTCCCTGGCATGGGACCAATGTCATGATAACGCCTGGCTCTACATCGCTATCTGCTTAAGGATGGTCGAGCAAGGGAGTCATACCAGGAATGGGACAAAATATGATTGTCCAGGGGCAGATTTCATCAGAGATGGGTTACTGTAAGGAATTGGAATTTCAAAGTCTTAAAGCCTCTGGTCTTCATAGCTTAGACTCTGTAGGCTACCTGGCTGCTAGTTTCCACCATGTACTATTCGAACAAATGAAGGAAAATCACGCAGGCCACTGTGTCTGCTATCATGCTACTCCAGGGCTCTATTAAATAATGAACACCGCTGAGTCGCCGTTTGGTCGCCGTGAGGGATGCCGTTCCCCGGAGGTACTTCCGGACCCTTGGTCGGCTTTTGCTCCACTTCCCGGCCGGGGCAGGGAAGACGGCCGGAGTGATCACCGGAAGAGGCGGGGGAAGGGGAAGGGGAAGGGATGAAGCTGTTCAGAGCTTGGGCCGCCTCTACACAGTATACTACAGCGGGGAGCTGCCTGTATTCTAGCACCAAACCCCTGCGCCATGCAGCTGCCCGCCGCCTTGAACCCCCCCGCGCCCATCAACGCCATCCGATCCAGTCCAAGTGTGATGGACTGATCCACTAGGTAGGTACCGCAACGCCAACCGATGCTCGCCCGCCAATCCGTCTAGGGGGGTTCGGCCTATTCAACGATTCACCGAAGGAACATCACCACCTTCATACAAGGACGGGACTCGGTGCCCGCTCGAAACAACCAGCTTTTTTAGTTTTCACAGCTACCTAGACACCCCCTTTTTCTGCATCACCAACACGTACTCTACAGACGTAACGACAGCCAGCAGGTGCGGAACAGCAAGGCAAGGCAAGGCAAGATAGCAGCACTCGCGTGCCTGCCCGATGCTTCGAAGCTCCTCTTGGACCCCGACATGTCCCTTCTCTCCATCTAAAGGAAGCTAGCGACACAACCTCAACAGCATCCCACCGCGTCCCCAGTGCACAGGAATGACCTCGCCGAGACGACCATGACTCCGGATCCTTTCCTGCCCGTCGCGCCGGCGAGGGTCAAAACATTGGTGTTGCCCATAGGAAGGATTAAGCGTGACCGCTTTGACACCTTTGTCAAGAGCCTGAACACCGAGAATGTCGTCCAGCTACGCGACGTCACCGCCGATGGCCGGCCAAACAGAAGTAGGGATAGCATCAGCTTGTATCCAAGGTCCATAAGAGCTCTCGCTGACCCGCGTATCTGCCTCTCTTAGATATGTTCACCCCTCTGGCCTTCCCCGACGGCGCCATGTTCTACGATCTTATGACCCACGTACCACCCCCTTCGCACCTTGCGCTGGTGCCCTTCGATCTGTATCGCGAACCGCTTGCCCTACTCGCCATTGCCGATGGCTCCGAGATCAATAACGTTGTTCTCAGCAAGAGGCAATCTGGCGGCAGGACAGTCGCCGAAACAAACATACGCTCGCTTGATCAGGAGCTGGAAGACCTAAGGGACCGCTACCCCAGGATACTCGTTCACCAGGTCCTGCTGTTCGACTATGTGCCTTCCGAAGAGAACCCAATACCAATTCCAGAAGGCATCGTTACAATCCCGCCACCCGAGCAGCATAAAAGAACTACCATGAAAACGGTCATGTGTGACATATCCTCGTTGATTCTGGCCGAGATGACCACCCTCGCGAAATCATATGAGGGCATGACCTTTATTGACTCGCCCGGTCACGCTTCCAGCGCCGAACAGATGTATGGGGGCCAAGGACCTCTAGGAGACCCTTCGAGGAGGAATTCCCAGTTCGCATTGCCAACGAACCGGTCAGTCTCGGCGAGCGGGCTTATAGACAGGGGCCATCAGGCGCGCATGTCCATGCCTCCTGTACCTTTCAAGGGAGGTACTTTTGGATCCAACCGTGCAGTTTCCGGCCAACCTGCGACACCGCCAAATGGAAGAAGCGGCTTGTCTAACCCGCCTACGAACTTTGACGACATCACGGGAGGCGAGTCAGCTAGTCCTGAGAAGGCATTGCCTTCGCGTCCCGACTTTATGGATGTGTTCAGGACCCAGAGTCAGGACAGGGTATCGGTCCAAGGATTTGGATCGGGCGGACCGACCGATAAGAAGTTGCACAGGGGCAAGAGCAGGTTCCAGATCGTCTTGGGCTCCCTGTATCTCCAGGCTGGTCGGTGGATTGACGCGCTCAGAGAGCTGACTGAGGGTGCAACCGGTGCCAAATCGACTAATGATCACATCTGGCACGGAAAGGCCTTGGAGCTCTCTCTTATAGCACTGTTGTTGCTGGGTTGGGCAGGCATTGAATTCGACGTACACCCTATCTTGCTACCAAATGCCGACAAAGGGACAGCGCTCGCGAACCAGATCCTGGAGGCTGAACAGAAAGACCCAAACCAACCGCGCTGGCTACGGAGACTACAGGTGTACATCCCAGAGTTGCTCGACCGTATCATCAGCCTCTACTCGAGGATAACAGCCGAAAACCTCCAACCGCTACCCATGTCTGAGACCATCATCCGTTTTTRCAGAATGCTCACAGCTCTGCATGTCGCGGATGGGAAGCTTGATGAACGGTCTCTGGAGATGATGGTCCTTTGTACACCGCCGCCAAAGCAGTTGACCACGTCTCCTAGGTTTACTATTGTCCCAACAAGGACTCATATCCTGTCGACCTTAATGAAGGCCTATCCGGGTTCTGCTTCTGAACTGTTAACTACCGCTGACAGGATAGTACTCCTAAGTGGTATTGCATCCGTTCTGGGGATACTAGGTTTCCAGAGGAAGAAGGCCATGGTCGTTAGGGATTTGGTGTCGGTTCTTATCGGCGGCCTGATAGAGGCGCGCACGAGGGGAGCCGCAGACGTTGGGATTCATCCCGCAGCTGGGCTTGTCGGTCTTAATGGGCTTGGCGGGAACGGCCATGCCGGTGCTCTGGACCTAACAGAAAGTGACATCGAGCAGGGTATCGGTGCCTTTCTCGGCCTCCTGCTTAGGACGTACGGTGTGGTAACCTATGACTCGGGCTCGCCAGCGTCTTTGGAAGGCCCAGCCACAAGAGATGACTCCGACGAAGCAGTAGTTGCAAGAATTCTGAAACAGTCCGATTTACGAAATTTCGGCATACAGGATATCAAGCTTAACATTCTAAGGACGTGCGTCAGCTTCTCTGAAGCACTTCCAGACTTTGCTGGCGTGTTGAAATACTCGAGCGACCTCTTATGGACGGCTGGGAGCGGTACCGCTCCTGGCCTGCGGCGCGAGGACGCTTACCCGGCAATCCATAGAGAAGACCAGATACGCTTCGCTACCAACATTTCGAAAACATCCAATCTTGCCAAGCGCCTAGGTATGGGTCATTTGGCGGCCGAGTATTGGGACGAGTTTCTTCTCAGGGGCGTTAAGCTCGAACCCTTAGCCACGACACGAACACCAGTTTCACATGCTCGGAGCGTGCTGCCTAATGCCGTGGCGACGACGAGGACCTCGCAGGACGTCAATCCATTCATCTATAACCCATTTCTAAAACAGCCAGACGCAGCAGCTGTCGAGAAGGTTCTGGTTGCTGGAGAGGCGGCAACGTTCAGGCTTACCTTCCAAAACACATTTGAGATGGATCTAGAGCTGGAGAGCATCCGACTAGATACCGAAGGAGCCGAGTTCGAATCTGCAGTTGAAAGTCTCATTGTAGGGCCCTATCGTACCCAAGTTCTCAGGATTTCAGGAGTGCCCAAAGCTGCAGGGACCTTGAGGATCAAGGGTGCTATTATCAAGGTCAGGGGCTGTCGCGAAAGAAGGTTTCCTATTTTCATTGAGCAGTGGGCTCCTGAGAATGAACCAAAGGTGAAAGGAATCGGCCTCGCGGCACTTGATGTGGTTCCAGCGAAGCGTACACCCCCAACACGGCGTCCTAAGCCAGAAAGCCTTGAGCTTAACGTCATTGCCGAACAACCTGTTGTGGTCGTCAAGTCTTCCACGCTTCCCCAGTCATCGGTTATGATCCTTGAAGGGGAGCGCCAGAAGTTCTCGGTCACGCTGCAAAACCTATCAACGACAACCCCAGTAGATTTTCTGCTCTTCTCCTTCCAAGACTCGACTCAGGAACCATTGCAGGCCGCAATGGCCAGCAGAGATGCCACTCCCGCTGAGCTTTATGAATACGAGCTCATCCTTGCCAAGAAGCAGGCTCTTCGCATACGCAAGGAAGGGAACCAGAAGAGATACATTCCTCCTGGCGGAACAGCAACATTCGACTTTGAGATTCTAGGGAAACCGGGACTTACCCACGGCCTCATCCAGGTTGACTATGCTTACTTGGGCGTGCCTCCTGACGAGCTAGAGGGAGAGAGGTTCTTTACTCGTCAGGTCTCGTTGGCACTTACTGTTACTGTCAATGCCAGTATTGAAATAGACCGCATGGATGTCTTCCCACTGCACGGCAGTATCCCTGAACCCCTCTGGTTACGGGCGGGTAGCAACAAGGAGAGCACGTCGGCACTCACCGCCGATACACATTGCCTGCTAATGTTGGATTTGCGCAATGCTTGGCCGAGTAACATGGTGGTACAGCTCGAGTCAGAGGACGGAGCCAGGCTCGAGGAGCATATCCTTCCTGGAAACGTTAACAGAGTGATATTCCCAATCAAGAGGGTCTACCTCAAGGACCCTTATGCGTTCATTCCTGTGCTGAACCCCTCCCGGCAGAGGCAGTTCATTGTCAGCTCAAAGCTTACGCCTGAAATGGAACGAGCCAACCGCGAGGCGTTCTGGTACAGGGAGAGGGTGCTAGACTCGCTCAAAGGAACGTGGCGGACCGGGCCAGGAGGGGGAACCATTGCTGGTGGTAGAAGCGGAAGCATTGAGCTAAGGGCTATGAGGCTGACGAGCCGCATGATTGAGGCGGTAAAGGTAGATGAGATCGGGATCGAGATCTCCGTTCTGGATGCCTCCGCCTCGCCATCCTCCCCTGAAGAGCAAAAACACAAATCACACGCAATCGCCAAGGTCGAGTCCTTCTTACAGCTCCGCATCGCTGTCACCAACCGCACAAACCAGCCCATCTATCCGCTCGTCCGCCTCATGCCGTCCCTATGCCACCGGCCCCTCAACGTCGCGCTCGACTTCACCCGCAAGTTTGCCTGGAATGGCACTCTACAGAAAGCACTGCCTCTCTTGGCAGGTGGAGAGAGCGCCGAGGTCGTTATGGGCGTCACGGCACTGTGTAGAGGCGAGTTTGAAATCTCTGCGAGCGTGGAGGAGACGATGGTGTGGAGGCCGAGTGAGGAGGAGGAAGAGGAGAGGCGGAAGAGGAGGAGCGAGGCGGAGAAGATGCAAGATGCGGCAATGGGGATGGAGATTGCGGGCAGTAAAAGAGAGAGGAGGGTGTGGTGCTCTAGGAGGCCGGCTAGAGTTGTTGTGGTTAGGAATGATGGGGATGAGTAAATCATGTGGGCTGATCATTCTGTCTGGGATGGTGAGAATGGGTAATGGATACCCAAGGAAGGAAGAATATGATGTAGGCAGGTATGTATGCATGGCCAAGCGTTGATATTGGTTTCCGGGTTGGGGTTGGTGGTTGGGGGCTTGGACGGAAAGCATGGACGTATGCTATGAAGTTGTATGACACGTAGAGTAAATATTAATTGTCGTATATCCATCAGGTACTTCCATTATTCCAAGCATATTTGCCTACTCAAAGGTTCTGATCTGCAGAACGACAAGATGGTGCTGTTCATTGTGACAAACGAAGAGCGATCTCATAACAGGGTTAGGGTTTTGACAATACAAAATTCCCTTCCGAACGCTGAAGCCGCTCGCCACTGCAATTCACCGAAACGGTGGCCAAGGCTTTCGAGATTTTGTTAAACGAATGTCACCACTGACTCACAAAATCAACGCAAGACCTCATTTTTTTTCCCCATTTGCTGTAGGAAGCGTTGGCCGGTGAACTGTGTCAAAGAAGGGGTTTATTTTGTTGCTGCACGCCCACTCAGCACCCTTCCGTCATTAATTTTTCTTCGCACATGCAAGGAAGGCATGGACGACCAACCCAAATCCGAGTCTAACACCAACATGGTTACACCCACCACCCATCATCTTATTGATTCTTCTTCCGAGTCGTCTTCAGCACACCCTCCTTCGTCTGAATCTCACATCACCAATGGCAACCATGTCTCTCCAAGAAAAACACGCAACAATGAGAAGAAACAAAAGAAGCACAAAATCCTCTTCCTAGACGCCTACGACYCCTTCTCCAACAACATTACCTCCCTCCTCACCACCCTCCTCGACGTAGACGTCTACGTCCTCTCCATCGATTCTCCCTTGCTCGATCCCTCCTCATCATCTCCCGAGGATTTTGGCCAGCGCTTCCGCAGGGAACTCGCCCAGTACACGGCCGTGGTATGCGRTCCCGGACCGGGATCGCCCGATAATGAGGCGGATGTTGGGTTGATGAATTATGTTTGGCAGCTCACTGCTGAACAAGCAGAAGGGGATGGCGGTGGAGATGGTGGACTGCTACCCGTCCTGGGCATCTGTCTTGGGTTTCAGAGCTTGGTGAAGTACGGTGGTGGGGAGGTGAAGAGGCTTAAGAGGGGGTTGCATGGGATGGTTAGGGAGGTTTTGCATCGTCCCGACGGTGAAGATGGTGATATCTTTCGGGATGTGAAGCCGTTCAAGGCGACGCTTTATCACTCGCTTTGTGGGGATATTGGGCAGCATGAGGTTTCTGACGCGGACTGGGAGGAGGGAGGCGCGAAGTGGAAGCCTATTGAACGGTGTCCAGATCTCTTGCCGCTGGCGTGGGTGGAAGAGGAGCGCGAGGACGGGGAGGTGGAGAGGATCCTGATGGGAGTGAAGCACCTGCAGAAACCGTTCTGGGGGTTACAGTACCATCCCGAATCCGTGTGTACGGAGAAAGAGGGGAACAAAGTCATTGAGAATTGGTTCAAAGAGGCGCTGAGGTGGAACGAAGAGAACAAGAGGGTGGTGGTGGAAGTTGCTGAAGGTGAGAGGTTAGCGCATCAGGCTACTAAGCCTAGTCTGCTATCGAGGTCGCAGGTGCCGGTTGGCGATGACGAGCAGACGACGTCTTCTACTACTAACGAGAGCAAGAAGATTTGGTGGGAGCGCATGGGAACGAGACCTGAGCACCATTCTGTCACTGTCCGTCTGCCGCACGGCGTGCAGGTGTCGGACGTGGTGGAAGAGCTGGGCTTGGATGGCTCCGACATGGTCGTGGTTTTGGAGTCTGCGAATGCGACTGCTACGGTGTCGGCGAGGGCGGATGTGAGAGGTCGGTACAGTATCATCGCGGCAGGACTGGAAGAGGCGCTGCGGCTTGAGTATCATACTGGTGACGAGTATGCTACTTTCAAGCTTCAGAAGATCAACGGCTCGCAGGTAGATCTGTCTGAACGGGTCTTCCTCGGTTCTTACGGTGGAATATGGGGTCTTGTTGCCAGTTTCCAGGAGACGCGAAGCCTGGCAAGTGGTGTTGAACTTCCTGATCTACCGTTCTTGGGAGGATTCATGGGTTTCATCACCTACGAACAAGGCCTGTGTGACATCGACATCCATTTGGAGAACCGTCCACACCACCGGCCTGATGTCTGTCTTGCATGGGTAACAAAGAGCGTGGTCATAGATCACACACTTGGCTTGGCCCATATCCAGGAGTTATATTCTTTTGATACGGACGTGGACGATGATACATGGATGCGGAGCACCGCAGACCGACTTGTATCAACGTCAGCTCATCACCAGCACCAATTCCTCAACGATTTGCCTTCACCCGCCAAGAAGGTGAAGACGCGCCGTCCATCTACAAGCACCTCTATACAAACGCCTTTGACCAAGGAATACGAAGCCAAGGTCAAGACTTGTCAGGAGTTCATCGCAGCCGGCGACTCCTACGAGCTCTGTCTGACAGACCAAACCAAGATTACCCGCCCTCTGAGCGACATCATCCCATCAGCTACTTCCCAAGAACACCAGGCACTGCAACAACAACAACAACAACAACAACGGCCAACAAGCCCAACCTTCAACCGAAAGCAACAGCAACGGCGTCGCTCCTCCTCCTCCCTCGTACCCGCGACGTCGTCAACCCCCGTCCCCTCCTCCTGGCATCTCTACAAAACCCTGCGCTCCCGCCAACCAGCCCCATTCGCGTCCTACCTCCGCCTCGGCGGCGCAACCCTCGTCAGCGCCTCGCCCGAGCGCTTCCTGACGTACGACCGACACGGGCGGTGCTCGATGCGGCCGATGAAGGGCACGGTGCGCAAGTCCGAGTCGGTCTCGACGCTGGAGCAGGCCGAGAAGATCCTGCACGTGCCCAAGGAGGAGGCCGAGAACCTGATGATTGTCGACCTGGTCCGGCACGACTTGCATTCGATTTGCGGAGCGGGGAATGTTGAGGTGAGCGATTTGTTGAAAGTGGAGGAGTATCAGAGTGTGTTTCAGATGATTACTGTTGTTGAGGGGCAGCTGCCCTCACCCTTCTCTGACAAGAAGAAATACACGGGACTGGATGTCCTCGCGGCTAGTTTGCCGCCGGGAAGCATGACGGGCGCTCCCAAGAAACGCAGCTGCGAGTTGTTACAGCAGATTGAGCAGCACCACGAGCGCAGCTTGTACTCGGGTGTTGTTGGGTACATGTGTGTCAGCGGGAGAGGGGATTGGAGCGTGACGATCCGAAGTCTGTTCCGGTGGGACGATGAGCGGGTAACCGTGGAGGGAGGAGAAGATGGTCAGAGTGAGGAAGAACACGAGGTGTGGCGTATCGGTGCTGGAGGAGCGGTTACTATTCTGAGTACCCCTGAGGGTGAGCGGGAAGAGATGTTTACGAAACTCGCTGGGCCGTTGAGGGTGTTTGCAGATCTGGGTTAGACATGAAGAATGGGGGTCTATGGCGAGCAGAGCTGGTCTGAGGCCAGAGGCTGTGGAAGAAAGGGGGGACGAAAACAAAAGTGGGATAAATTCATCATTTTGGGCTCAGGCGTATTTCAGGGTTGGAAGAACACGATATTCAACGTATCTAGACGGGGACAATCAGGTGTAAAGGTCAAAATGGGTTGGAGTTTTGTGGCTGTYATATTGGCTCAACGGATGCATATGGCGGGATTAAAACTAGACATTTCAACACGATGCACTGAAGGTAGACAGAAAGAAGACGTCAAGTCCTCTCGCTAGATAATTGATCATAAAATAAAATAACCTCATAACTGTCTCATAATCATCCAAACCCCAGCCCAGCCCAAAAGCCCTTCATCGGCCAGTGCCCGCCTCTTTCCCAAAACCCATTGATCATATCCCATAGCCGTCATCCGGCTCAAGTCCCGGCAGTTGTACAGTCATAGTCTCCCACCATGTGTAAATCGGTTCCGCACCCAGCCGCTCTCCGAAACTCCCTGCCCCTTTGTAATTCTGTGTCATTGTTGTGTCTCGGACTCTGATGCATTCTGTCGTTGTCGCTGTCATTGGTCGGCTAGTCAAAAGTCTTGCTCTTCCTGGAAGAACATGGCGAAGCTGATAATGGTGCCATAGATCAACAGGCCACCGATAACGGACATGATCATGGCCGGAACCGTGATAATAGCGGAGTTTGCGAGAACCACTGGAAGAGCTGTTGCCGAAGAGAAAAGAGAGATGTCAGCTAACGTACTTTTTCAACACGGGATACATAACAACAAGACGGAGGAGTAAACTCACCAAGTCCCATCATGACCAAGAAACCAGTGCAGAAGCGACCCAGATCTAGCACCGCAGCGCCCGAGCTCTCAACAAAGTCGTCCGGGTTGGCGCAATGGCTGCAGATCCAGTTAGGTATGGGCGCCAACACGTAGGTGGCCACCACCAGCAGCGGATAGTACGCCTTCCATAGTGCGCATGACAGGATGACGAGGAGGAAGCCCACCGCCAAGACGAAGGAGAGCGCGATGATGGTCTTGAGTCCTGCTGCCGGCATCTTGGGTGACTAAGTCGGAATCTCGAACTGCGAAGGCGTATGTGATTTTGGGTAAAGGCTGGGTATGAGCGTCGTTTGCGCCGGCAACTCGGAGGATCGTTGGGTGTGTCAGGCTAGGTAGAGTCCGTGTGTGTCGCGGGCCTGCCGGGATCAAAGGTGTTTGTTGCGCGGGCGTAGGTAACTCGTGATCGATGAAAATGTGTAGTGCTGCCTGCTGCTCTTTGTAATCGAGAACCTGACAGTTATCGCAAGATTTGCTCGCCTTGCGCGCTTCGTGGACTCGTTGCTGTAACAGGCGACAACTCGTGCTGGTGGTGATCCAGTGTACTGTGGTGGAGTTGTTGGAGGAGCTCGAGCGAGCGGAACAAGTGACGACTGACGCTTTGCCCGCTCGTGGTTCTGGCTGTCGTCAGTCAGCCTCTTGGCTTTCAGCACATAAGTCTTGGCGGGTGCTCCCAGCGCGCGCCTGTACGGTGGCCCAAGTATGACTTAGGTCGGATATAAAATTGGTCCGAGCTTTCAGCTGCAGCCAAGTGTCGGCCATTTTATATCAACGCCTCCAAAGCACTTACAATTTTCAATATTTATATCCATCAAGCGCTAAGCTTTGAAACCTCCGCTTCAACCTTCCCACCTTTCATTTTTTTCCCCCTTCTTTTTTCTTTCCCCCATTCTTTCCTCTTTTCTTTCTCTCTTCCTCTTTTTTTTTTTGAGGAAGTAGAAGGATCCATTTGCACTATTACCCTACCCCAACTCATCAACGTTCGAAAATTTGGAGAAGGGTAACCAGGGTCCATTTGCATTGTCACCCAAGATCTTGGCAATTCGTAGCTCACATTGACTCTCATTAGTTTTCGTTACTTATTACTTCGTTGCTTTATTACTTCATTGCTTCATTGCTTCATTCCTTCATTGCTTTATTGCTTCATTGCTTTCCGGAATTCGGGGTTGAGGTTGAATTAGTGTTGGAATTCGAGTGCTAAGTGTTAGTGAGAATGGGAGCGATAGAGTGTTGGCAAGTCAGGTATTAGCAAATGTATTGTAGAGTGCTACCCTCTGATGCGAGCCTAGTACCTTCAGCTGGCAGGGAATCTTTTTCAACGAAATATTTTATATCCGACCTAAGTCACACTTGGGCCACCGTACGCCTGGCCGCCATGCACTCAGCAGCAAAAGTGGGTCTGACTTTCTTTTGGCGGGCAAGGGAGGTACCTGCAGCGACGTACCAGTTGCCAGGTGCCTGCCCGCCTGCCCGCCTGCCCGCCTGTCCCCCTCTGCCAACAGCAGCCTCATTGCCTGGCGGGCGGCGGGACCTGACGAAGCTAGGAGCTGCCTGCGCAACTGGGGAAGAAGCAACCACTGTCCACTGACCTCCATCCATCCCACCCAGACTGCACCACCATCGTCACTATCAGCACAAACAACAATCTTTCGCGTCCTCCAAACACCAGAAGAAACCGACGATAGTTGCCGGCACAAACCCCAATACTCCCCGCTGCAATCTACTCTTGTTTCCTAGCCTCCCCGATAGAGGTATCCAACCATGTTCAGGAACAACTACGACAACGACTCGGTCACATTGTAAGCTAAGCTGTCCCGCAAGCAGCAGCAGCCAAACTGGGTCCTGCTTCCAAACGCTTAAAGCTCCTCCGCCTTTTATGAGGTCTACCCTCGACAATCAGCTAACAACTTCTTGTCCTCCAGCTCCCCGCAAGGGCGAATTTTCCAGGTCGAATATGCGGCGGAAGCAGTAAAGCAGGGTTCGGTGGTGGTGGGAATTGCTAGCAAGACACACGCCGTCCTGGTAGCGATCAAGGTACTTACCCTCGAGCACCACCCTGCCGACACATGTCTCCTCCCACTCTACGATCAAGTTAAGCTGACCATATCCTCCTTGCTCCCGTTCAGCGTAACGCCGAAGAACTCTCCTCGTACCAAAAGAAGCTCTTTCCCATCGACGAACATGTCGGCATCGCTATCGCCGGTCTCACTTCGGACGCGCGCGTCCTCTCCAACTTCATGAAGCAGCAGTGCCTCGGCCACCGCCTCACGTACGGCCGCAACATGCCCGTGCGGACCCTCGTCGACATGATCGGATCCAAGGCGCAGATCAACACGCAACACTACGGCAAGCGGCCCTACGGTGTCGGTCTCCTTGTCGCCGGCGTTGACGACCACGGCCCGCACCTGTTCGAGTTCCAGCCCAGCGGCATGACCGAGGAGATGGTCGCCTTTGCCATTGGCGCCCGTAGTCAGATGGCGCGCACATACCTGGAGAAGAATCTGGAGGCTTTTGCCGACTGCGGTCGCGAGGAGCTGATCCGTCATGGTCTCAAGGCGCTCAAGGAGAGCTTGGTGCAGGATCGCGAGTTGACGATCGACAATACCAGCGTCGCTATTGTGGGAGTCGAGAAGCAGGAAGACGGCAAGACCAAGCCGCAGCCATTCAAGGTGTACGATGGACAAGACGTCAGCGCATGGATAGAGAGTGTGGCGGATAACCAAGAGGCTGCCCCGGCAGCTGCCGAGGGCGAGGGTATGGATGTCGATAGTTAGAGGATGAATTTGCGGTTTACTTTGAAGCAGAGGGGCAGATTAGCACAGGGAGCGCATACACCCGGAATGAAGTAATGAGATCAAACAGATCACTGAGATAATGCATTGTGTTGTTGTCTACTGACATGGTGCCGTCAATCCCGTCGATCAAGCCAATGGTACACCGAGAGCTTTTGGATATGGCCTGGCCTGGCCCAGCCTAAAAAAAGAGGACCCCTGAACGCCGTCATCCATCCAGAAAGAAGCTGCGCGATGCAACTGAAGGCAACAGCAACTCGTTTCCCAAGAAAAGGAGAACCTCGAGAAAACAAAACCCTCGGCCCCAGCGCTCGTCTCCATCCCTCGTCTACTCATCACTCCAGTTCAGCTTCAAAACCGCCTCGGACACCTTATACTCCCTCAGCGCCTTGATCGCATCCTCCGGGTTCTTCGCCTCCACCATGATCTTGCCGTTCGCCTGGTTCACAAATCCTTCCTTGATGCTGTTCTGGATCCACTGCAGAATACCGTCATAGAACCCGTTGATGTTCAGCAGCACGATTCCCTTGTCGTGGATGCCCAGCTGGTTCCACGTCACCGTCTCGAACAGCTCCTCCATGGTGCCGTAGCCGCCGCTCATGGCGATGAAGCCCGATCCCGGACCGCCCGCCAAAACCTCCTGCGCCATCATCAGCTTGCGCGTGTGCATGTCCTTGACGATGGTCGTCCGGCCGAATACGTTCTCGTCGGGGACGGCAAATTGCTTGGCCTTCTCATCGTCATCGGCGGCGGTGTCCTTTTGGTCGCCGTTCACGTGCGTGGACGTGTAGTTGGGGTCGCGCTCGTACCGGACCAGGGCCTCGGGGATGATGCCGTGGACAGAGTCAGGGCCGGAGAGAGAGACGAGGGTCTTGGCGATCTCGCCCATGAGGCCGACTGTGCCGCCACCGTAGACTGTGGTTCTCTGCTGTTAGTGAAGATGTTCAGTAAGATTTAGGTTAAGGGAGGTTAACAAGTACCGAGGTCAATGTTGTTGGCGGCCATGGTGCGGGCGAGCTGGCGCGCCGCTTCGATGTAGATGGGGTTGTTGCCGGCGGACGCGCCGCAGTAGACGCAGATCTTGGTCCGCTTGGGGCTGCCATCAGCGTTGGTGGTGGAAGTAACGCCGTTGGTCGACATATTGGTCATTTCTGTTGTTTGACAGTACTGTATGTCGAGGAGTGTTGGTGGTGGTTCTGGTAACCCGTGATAGGATCTCTTCAAATACTCTTATATGTGAGAGTGGTGACTGAGTGAAGGTAAGGGTAGCGGAGTGGTGACGTTGGGTTCGAGATATTTATACAGAGTGAAGGGCAAGGTGGGTTCTAGGAACCTGGGTCCAGATCTTTTGTATTGAACCTTCTGGTAAACCTTTACCGCTCCATCCAACAAGATCTATCCGTCAAACCTTGGGACAGGATGAATTCTAGATGGGTTTCTGGCAAGGCTGGGTGAAGTCAGCATCCAAGGTTCTATCAAGGGAGTGTAGTGGCCGCTTGTGGTTGGAGGATGACTCGATGGGGAAGTATCTCGGGGACCCTTGTAGGAGGCGTGGAGTGGATTTCATAAGAGAACGGGCCCTCTGTAAAGTTGCAGGGAGGTTCAGACCTTCTGGGTTGGGTGTGATCCGAGTATCAAGATCGAATCCTGACGAAGGGCATCGGTGAAATTCAGACGAACATTCCGAGAACAATGGACAAAGCAGGTGAATTGGATTGTTGATTGCCAAGCTCGTTGCAAATAAAATGGATTGTTGCTGGCCTCGTTATGCCGGGAGAAGCCGCAGGAACATAGCACCCAGTGTTCGAAGCCAGGAGGTCATTTGTTCTGCGAATCAACTTCCACTTATAAGAACGGCATCACAACTATTGTGACTGTGACACGCGAGGGTGGACTTTTGCAACTGGAAGTGGAATGTATGACAGGGAGTGTTGATACTTTGACAGCCCCAGGAGGTAACCATCGCGGGATGCCTTTCCGGGAAGGCACCGTTCGCACGTACTCCGGTTCTCGGCAGTGAATGGTTCAAATTATAGGAGGGTAACACGGCGTAACGGCCAATCGACTCCGGATTCTTAGTCACGCGATGTCAAACTGATTGTGGTATTATGGGCCATCTCGACTAATATACTGTAAATATGAAGTTGTGAACTGTATGGACAAGGTTGTTTGGAGTTGGGATGTCAAAGGTTGATCACTCGGTCGAAGTTGAATCCGTGTTGCATCATTCAAGTGGACATGTTCGAATGGACCCTTGCTGTTTCCCCGCCGACTGTCCCGACGGGAGCGCTGAGTGAGACAGCGAACCTGAAGCTTTTGGTGCGAGCTCCCGGGTTCTGCCAAACAGAGGTGGAGGGTACCTACCTACATAGCTTGGAGCCTCAACAAAGTAGAGGTACCTTAGAGAGGCAAGTAAGGTACCTACAGCTAGGACAGTAGGCCCACTCCGTTGTACGTCCCCTACCAGAAAATTGCAGTGTACCACGCTATCCCCGCCCGTCCCGTCAACATCATCACCATCACAGCCCGGGCCACTCACTCTTCACAACAGAGTCCTGCGGTAACGACAGACCATAAGCATCACCTTGGCTCGGCGCAAGTGGAACAATCATCTTTTAATTGTTCTCCATCCGTCACTTTTCCCAAGATGCCCGAAGGAAATGACGCCCAGCGCCAGCCTGCGCGGCAGGAGGAGCAGCAAGGCGTAAGTCGTCAACCCCAAGCTGGAGCGGTGTATCATGGAACAGATTCTGACAATCTTGGGTTACCCAGTCTTCCATGTTTTCCAAGATCCTCCAGGCCGTTGCAATGTGGGCCTTGATGCAGCTCGTTATGAAGCAGTTCATGGGCGGTGGACAGAAGACAGCAACAGTTCAGGACGCGACCGGACAGGCCGTCCAAATCTCGACAAGCGTGCCTTCGTACGACCAGCGCCCCCAACGGTTCGATGATGGCGCCGTCTACAACCGAGTTCCTCAGCTCATTGCGCCCATCTGGCCCGAGAACAGCCAGGTTGATATCATGGTCACCATTTCCCCGTCCTTCGTTCCGAACCCGTTGAAGCAGACCTCGGCGGATAAGGTGGTGTTCCAGGAAAAGAAGTTCACAATCGGCAACTGGAGCGACGCGCGCACTGAGGAAAGGACCATCGACATTCCCACCGAGGTTCAGAAGAATGGCACGCTTTGGGGTCATTTCTATGTTGGCTTGTCCGGTGCCCTCCTCGACCCGACCCAGCCCAACTACGATCCTGGTTCTGCATACCATTTCGTGTGGCCATTGACCCACTACATCCCCAGAAAGAAGGAATTCAAGACCAGGAACCTACTTGCTGGCAAGGAGGATGCTGTTGAGGAGGCGGAGGAGGTCGAAGAAGAGCAACCATCAGGACCCATTATCACCAACTACTACCACCCCAACATCTCGCTCTCCTTCATCCCCAATACCGGTTCCATGCCTTTTGCCCAAACGCACCCAGCTGTTCGCCAGTTTCTCCGCCTCGAGGCCACCGGTGCAAGGGACGGCACCGGTCAGAACACTTGGTACTACCCGATCCTCTTTGTCAATACCTTCTGGCAGCTTAAGAGTCAGATGACCATCATCAACGAGACGATCAAGACCATGCCCATGCGCATTGATCTGAACAACCTGGCGGAATGGAAGTTCAAGACTATGGCGTCTATCGACCTCAGCGCCAAGGAAGCGGCGCGTGCGGCGGCTTTCGGAAATCCCCTGACCACGGGCAGCGATGGTAGCGAAATCGAAATGATCAAGGAAATCTTCCTGGATTCGAATCCCATTCTCCTCGGTATCACTATCTTTGCCAGTATTGCGCACATGATCCTCGAAACGCTTGCGTTCGGTTCCGACATCGCTCACTATCGCAAAAAGAAGGACAACGTTGGCATCTCGGTGCGCTCCATCCTCGCCAATGTGTTCATGCAAACCATCATCTTCTTGTATCTGGTCGACCAGTCGCAGAACACTAGTTGGATGATTCTCGGTTCTCAGGGCGTTGGTATTCTTATCGAGCTATGGAAGATTACGACAGTGGTCAACGTGCGGATTCGCCCTGCACCTGGATCCATCATACCATACCGTATTTCCTTTGAGGACAAGCACAAGCTCAGCGAGACAGAGGAAAAGACCAAGGAGTACGATGAAATTGCTTTCAAGTACATGTACATTGCGGGCGTTCCTCTTCTGATCGCTTATGCTATCTACTCGCTGATCTACGACACCCACAAGTCGTGGTACTCATTCGTCATCGCCACCCTCGTCGGCTCGGTTTACGCATATGGATTCCTGATGATGGTTCCCTCGCTGTACATCAACTACCGTCTCAAGAGCGTTGCTCACATGCCTGGCAAGGCCATGATGTACAAGTTCCTCAACACCTTCATCGACGACTTGTTTGCTTTCACCATCAAGATGCCCTTCCTTCATCGCCTTGCTACTTTCCGCGACGACATCATCTTCTTCATCTACTTATATCAGAGATGGGCATACAAGGTCGACTACACCCGCGTCAACGAGTTCGGGCAGGGTGGTGAGGATGACGCCGTCGAGGAGAAGAAGGCAGAGGGGGATAAGGCGGTTCTTCCTGCACCGACTGAGGAGCAGACTGTGGGAACTACATCCGAGAAGGCTAGCGGAGCGGAGACTGGCAAAGCGAAGAAGAGGAAATGAAGTTGACGAAGCACGATGTCGGACTCGTCTGGCATTGATGCATCAGGGTAAAATGGGGCTTATAATTTTGGAGAATGGAACAAAACATCCAAGCAAATATATACATACAGTAATATAGAGCACATAATCTACCAGTTAGTGAGCTGACGTTGTCTATGGAAGTCGGGGTCATGGACACACCAACGGCTGGTCAATGAGAAGCCTGTATTGTGAGAGATAGGCGCAAGCTGAATGGCAGCCATAACGTCGTACGAATGTAATATGTGTACATATATATCAGTCCGGAAGGGTCGACTTTTATACCTACCATGTTATCGGTCATCATCGGATACCTCTGGTTGTAGGGCTGAGCCTTGGGTGGGTTACATCTGTTATCCATTGGATAGTAAGATGCTTTCCCCTCTCCGTCGTCGAAGCTGGAGGCTACAAGCAAAGGCAGATGTCATTGCCAACGGGTGGTTTTCAGGAAATGAAGGGCTCGTGGCATCCGATCTGAAAATAGTCATATGTAGAGGCCTCCATATGTAATGCCCTGGTCCAGGACGTTCAGGGGCACCTAAATGCGCCCCGCCAAGATCTCCACGATCCCCACGTTTTGCAAACAAAGATGCATACCAGGGGACTCCCATCGCCAACAACACGAGTCAAAATTAACCCTGGTTTGAGCACCTTGCTGTCCTTTTGCAGGGTTCCATTTTGAGAAGTTTGGATGGCCATGTTCGACTCTCAGAGGCCGCCCATGCTGATTCCCCGCCAGGCTCGCTCAGGACAATTAATTCTACAGCCCCTGTTGTCACCCGTTGTTCCGCGCTGCCATAGCAACTTCTTCCCTAGGACAACTTGTGTTGTGTTTGTACAGCGGCTTCCACGTCTGCCTGCCTCTGCCAAGCAGAGATCCACAGGGCCCGTATCCCTTCCAATAGCTTAGGTCCCGCCGTAACCGTCGGATCGTTTCCAAGCGCCCGGGCCCCGAACCCCGTTGCACGACGATTCAACATCCATCCCCATTTCCTTCCTGGGCGACCGAGTCTTCCATGTGATGTTTCGTTTCCTGACTGGCCCCTTTCTCACATGCTCAACTCTATGGTGAAATTCTTCTTCACCTCATCCATACTACAGCTACCGGATCGGAGCTCTTGGTATCCACTTGGTGACGACGGACGACAACCACCCAACGCTGCGCATTCGTAGAGATACCTAGACAGATAGTCTCGTCTACAGGACCCCCCGCTCGACTTCTGTTAGTGACGAGAGCCTCGTTGGTAGTCCAGCCTACGTCTACTTGCGGTCATCTACTACTATTGAAGCGGCATTGAACATGCGCTAGGCGAGGGAATCAAGGTCATTGATAAGAGGATCTAACACGACGACACACGACGATAACGGCTTAGACAGAAGATATCAGCGGGAGGAGGTGGAGGGGGATCCGATATAAAGAGATCATAACCAGCAAAGCAACCATCCGCCCCAAAAAGATATGAGTGCAGGTTCCAGCCAGAATAACGACACGGTCGGGTCGCTGTTGGCCAGCATTGCGACCTACTTGAGCGACTCACTCCGCGCACTCAGATTTGCCGACAAGCGCCACTGGGGCCCTGACGAGTTTGAACAGATCCGCGCCCTTGAAGATGCTTTGGATGATGCAAAGACGGATTTCCAGGAACTTGGGCGGCTGGTCAATGGGCAGTTTTACTATGAAGGAGACAGGACTCGTAAGTATATCATGATATTTTGAATCTCTTCCTCACTCTCACCTTGTTCTTCTCAAGCAACAGTCATCTTTCCTCTCATGCTGTATTATTATTTCGCCTGACACTTTCACTCACCACCTCCACTACCTTCATCACTCCTTTCCCAACACAACCACTCAGACAAGGCTTCTCATTACCTGCTCTACTACTAACCCTCTCACTCAGCCGAATCTCTCAACGAACTGCGCGCCCTCCTGATCAAATACGAATTCCACGCCCGCAACTTCAAAGACTGGATCCGACAAGGCGGGCCCATCAACCCAACCTGGCTCAGCGAGACCAAGGAACTCCAACTAGAGCTTCACCGCACGCAGTGCCGCGCCGCTCGGCGCATATTCGCGGCCGAGCAGGAAGGCACGTGGACGCGATGTCTGGGCGCCTACCAGGTGTATCGCCAGCAGCGAAGGAACGAGGAAGCTGAGCGAATACGGAAGCAGAAGGAGGAAGAGAGGCGGGAAAAGGAGACTAGGGAAGGAGTGGGGAAGCAGCAGCAGAGGGACCTCGAGAGGATACCGCCATGGCAACGACATGAGTATCAGCAACAGCAGCAGCAGCAGCAAGGGAAAGGGCACCAACACATGACGACGGATGAAGGGTTGCGGCCGGCGTTGAGAAGGGGGAGGAGGTTAAGCCTTGAGGATCTGGTCCCATGTTGCAATGCGGTCGGGAGGTTCGAGAGGTTTGGAGAGCACGACGTGGCCTTTGTATGCGACTTTTGCGACGGCTTCATCGTCTGGCCGGATCTACAGAGGATGCCGTCTACAAGGGCGACATTGGGGCAGGCTAATGGTGGGAGTGGGAGTACGACAACAAGTACGCCGACATCAACGACAACAGCGACAAACTCTCCCAGGAAGCTCATATTACCGACCATAGTGACGGCATCATACCCAGCAGCAAACCCACTATCATCAGCCACCACAACAACAAAAGAAACAGAAACAACAGAAACAACAACAGAACCCACATACCCCCACTGGCAAGCCCAAGGCCTCAGCGCCAAAACAGGCGAAGCCAAAACGGTCGTCTTTGCGCCGATAGCGATCGCGAACCACATCGCCCCCGTCCCCGGCGACTGGCTGGCGAGGATATGGTGTCCCTACTGCGACGAGTACACGTACGTGGACCAGGGCGAGGACAGCGAGGATGAGGTGAAGTGGGCACAGGACGAGAGGGGGTTCGAGGACTTGGCCAGCTTTCAGGAGCATCTGGAGTGGTATCACACGGCGTTGCCGGTGCCGAGTATACCGGCGTTATTGCCGAAGGCGGCGGGGAGTTGTTTGGTTATGTGATGGCAGTTGTGGGTGGGTGGGTGGTACGGACTTTGGGCTTATGGTTCAGATTTCTCGGTTTCTACCTATCTGGATCGATAAAAATTGGCGGTTTGGGCTGGAGTTAGGGGGGAAACAGGCTTGTGGTTTAAGTAGGGAAGCAGACTGGGAGGCATTTTCAGGGTTAGATTTGTATCAGCGCTTAACGAATTCAGCGCGTTGGGCAGAACAGATACGGTCTGAGATCAACCTGGAGATACGCATGAATGAGCGTCGGTGACATTGCAGTACAGCAGTCTGTAGAGACCTTGTCAGATTTTGCGAAGTCATCAACGGATGAAGGAGTTGAATGCAAGAACTTATAAGAACATGTCTTGATAGCTGAAAAATTCACCCGGCCCAACGTCCTTTTGCGTTCGTCCCCCCCTTTACCCAAACTCCATGCTAGGTCAAGCCGCCAAAAACCAATGCCGTACACACACATATTAAAATAATTACAGAATCCACGTAGCTTATCCGTAACAGCATTATACAGAGCCAGGCAGATGACAAGAAATACCTGACGGTGTCGTGTACAACACCGCTAACGATGATACCCCCCGTGTGATCCGCTCAAAAGAAGAACCTCCACCACAAGAAGAAGACAATAATAGAGCCCACCGCCGCAAACGGCCCGTACTGCTTCAGCAGCAAATCCCAGTTAATCTTAACGGCCGCCCTCTTATACTTCTTGCTATCGTCCCTCAACCTGCTGCTCAGCTCGCCCATGCGCTCCAAGCTGTCGCCGCGGTACAGCAGATCTTCAATGTTCTTAGTCATGACCTTAGTCACGTCCCTGAGCTCATCGTGCAGCTTATCCAGGTTCTGCGTCGCGCGCGTGTCGCTGTACGTGGCCTTGGTTCGGCTGATGAAGCTGTCAAAGTCCATGAAGGCGTAAGGCCGCAGCGTCGGGTTCATGAGCTGTTGCGGCGTGTGCGTCGTCGCGAACTCGCCTGCGATGTCGGAAAGGTACGTGAAGGCTAGCTTGCGCGGGTACGATCGGTCCGTGATGGCTACGTACACGATGTCGGATTGGATCAGGTAGTGCAGGGTGTAAAGAGAGCCGCTCTCGATGCTGGCTTGTGGTTCGGAGGTGCGCGTTAGGCGGCGCAGGATTAGTTTGACTTGCGACTTGACTTCGCCGAGGGAGGATTCGGTGGCTTCGTCGTCGACGGAGGCGCAGAGCATGAGGCCTGTTTTTTTTTGGGGGGGGGGGGGTCTTGGTTAGCTACCAGACATTGACATCTCCGTGGGCGGATAGATGGGGACGAGGGGGTTGGTTAGGGGGCACGAACCATCCAGCCGTGCGATTTGTGTTGAGCGGATCATTGTAAATAATATGTTATGTCACTCCTCGTTCGTCTTTTGCTGATGATGACCTTCGTTATCCTCGTGCAACCCAAAATTAAGGCCAGTTGCGTGCTTGGATTTGTTAAGTTGGTGTCGTTGGAGAGGAGAGTGGACAAGGGAAAGTCTAAAGCTTGTGATGACGGACAGAAGTGAGCAATGCGGCCAGACGTTGAGGGGAGTTGGAGACGGGATGTCGGGTACGTGGCTTCTATCGCAACCAACTTGCACCGACAAATACTCTCGTTGCCTGGTTTCTTTCTCTGTTGATCAGATAGTATATTATTATTCCTTTTTTTCCATTATTTACTTCGCTATACTAAGAAAACGAAATATCACCAGTGAGTAGAGTGATGCGATGATTCCCCAGGCCAATGTGTGTTCCCTTGTCAGGAAGGATTATTGTTGTTATAAACGGGGCATTGATGACGATACTGGCGCTGGAAATGCACTGAAAGCTCACCCTGCTGGGCCTACAAGCTAGTATCGTTTAGTTGAATAGCACGAATAGGCAGTCTCGCCCAGCACGCTATTCACGCCTAGTACTTAGGATCTCCAAGTTAGCTTCCGGGGGTGCATCATGCAAGTGCTTCCAGGTTGGCGCCATAGCTTCAGCTTTCATCCCATCCATCTCGTCCATCACACAATAGGGAAGGAGCATCCTCAACCGGGAAGGGGAGCTGGAGGTGGATCATTTACTTCTCATTCACTGTATCAGTCCAGGATGCTCGCCAAATTCCAATTGCGCATCCTCCCAGCCCTGCGCGTCAACTTGTGTATTTCAGTACCACTTTGTTTGTTTGACCACAATTTCACCTGAACGTATCTCACTCTCTACATTCCACTTCATCAACCCCCCCGCTTTCTCCTCTCTCCTTCCACCAGATATCAGTTTGTTCGCGGATGTAACCACAGTCATATCGGCCGCATGAACCATCATCGACATACGAAAGACGGACGGGGACTTTCACGGCACAACTTTGCGAATTTCTGCTATCTGGCATCGGTTTAATATCACAACAACCAAGCACTCCAGACCTGACCCCGGATCTGACTTGACGGTGATTATACTTTGCCCGCAAACCAGCTTTCCTGCGTTCGATCGCTCCTTGAACCACTCCAAGTCTCAGCTCAGATTCCCCTCCCCAGGCAAAGCGTCCAACTGAAAGCGTTCTGAAGGATGGCTGAAGAAGGAAATAGTTCCCCTCTCTCCTCCGTCCTCTCCTCCCCTCCGCCCTCTAGTCCCAGGAGCGTGATTGGGGACTGGAATGGGACTCATGCGCAGGAGATTGATACTGCTGCGCAGGTGGCTTTGGAGGAGATAGCAGCCGAAGAGCCAGCAGTCGGGGAACCAGCAGTCGAGGAACCAGCAGTCGAGGAACCAGCAGTCGAGGAACCAGCAGTCGAGGAACCAACAGTCGAGGAACCAGTGGTCAAAAAGCCAGCAGTCAAAAAGTCAGCAGCCAAAAAGTCAGCAGTCGGAAAGTCAGCAGTCGGAAAGCCAGCAGTCAAAAAGTCAGCAGCCAAAAAGTCAGCAGTCGGAAAGTCAGCAGTCGGAAAGCCAGCAGTCGAAAAACGATCTGTCAAGGAGCTAGAGGTTCAAGGACCTGAAGAACCTGAAGGAGAACCGGCTACGCCGTTGGCGGCACCAAGTGCTTCCCCAAAAAACAAGTCAGGACCTCGACCATCTAATCAGCTAGAAGCTCGGGAACCAGAAGAGAAAGGGTCTTCATCCTGGACCGCAATAAATCTCCCACCACAAAGACTACGATCAGTCAAAAAGCCAGAAGTTCCGACACGTGAAGAAGCAGCGCCTGCGCCATCAGCTGCGCCATCAGCCTCACCAAGTTCCGTCCCCAAGAAGAGAAAACCATTGCCTGAACCAGTCAATTCCAAGCAGGATGTGGCTGATTCAGGCAATATACTCAAGCCAAAACTGACGAGGGGCGCGTGTACTCCTTGCCGTGAGAACAAGCTCAAGGTTGGTCAGAGATACTGATATTCCCCGATTGCTTTGTGTCTGACAACTGCGATAGTGCCTAAAAGAGAAGCCAATATGCTCACGATGTTCTGAATCTGGCAAGCATTGCGTTTACGCTTTTGAACAGCCGCGCAAAGGACTTTCAGCAGCGGCTCGTCCAGCGTTGTCCAAGGCTGAGGCCGTTCCTGCGGATGGGGGCGAGGCAAAAGCTTTGGGTCCGCCTTCGCACGGGGATTCGGCAGTAAAGAACCCGGAAGTCGAGATGGAAGTCGATATACCGGAAATCGAGGCAGCAGCAGTCACCGGCCCATCGATCAACGGACAAGACTTCAAAGGTTCGAAAAATGAGGACCCAAACACAGTGACGGAAAGGGCCCGCAAGAATTCAAGCGGGAAAATGCACGAGGAAGCCGTCCTAAACGATGATGCACAAAGCTCAAGAGGCACACGTCGTTCTGTAAGCAGTGATGAGCAGCTGGATACTGAGCCCAGAAAGCGTAAAGCCTCGGACCAGGCCAAACCTACCAGTGCCAAAAAGCCAAGACAGGCTGGAGCAGTGCCAAAGAAAACAAACCTCGACAGAAAGTGGGAAGCACCTTTCGTCTATACCGATGAAAAATCACCTCTTACCAATGCTGATCTCAGAGTTCGTACCTCTTCCCTCTTTCAGAAATGCTAGGGTTATCTATCTCACATTGATGATCTGACACTTGACCATAGGCCATATTGCTGCTCCCACAAGCATGGGACGTGTTGACACCAGAGGAGAGGAAAGATATTCTCGCCAAATTCCCCGACGACAGCCATATCCTGGATGCAGGGACCGAGAATGCCCGACCGGATCTTGTCTCGTTGCGCAATAATGATCATTTCAGATACGATTGTGCTCGGTACCTTGAAAACATTGAGCGGGGTCGGCATGATGAACAATGGCTTCAGGAGGCCTGGGTCGCTCATGAGAAGCACAAACGAGGCGACTATGATGATTTTCTGAGAAAGGAGTTTGAGAACGACTGGGCAACGAAGATACCAGAAGGGTTGCTGCAGAAAACCAGCCGGAAGAACGAGATGCTCGGGCGAGTTGCTACTGTAGCAATGTCCGAGGATAAAGCAACGGCAAATGAGCAGCACAAAGGTAAAGTTCATGTTCGCCCATGGCCACACTGTTTCGATACTGATTGAATTCCAGCCCTTCCTGGACGCGCTAAAGGCGCTTCAGTGGTGCAAGACGTGTCTCCTGCCAATTCAGCATCTGTTGATGCAACCGAGGCGAATGGAACTGCCCAAAACGTCGCGGAGAGTACCCAGAGTACACACCATGTCGCCAAACATCACCCCAACGGCCATGGAAGTTCCAGTACAAACGGGGCACAATACACCGAACTACGCTTCGAAGTACCACAAGAGGCCGATTTCGAAGCAATAGAACACAGAACACCAGCGAGGAAGACTTATGCCGATCTTCGTCTTTGACGGCTCCCGACTTTAAACTACCGCCGCATTTACCAGTAACCAATATACCATCCCAACTATGGAGAATGTACAGATCTCATAGATCTCATGGAAGCCTAAAGTGACCACAATCGCAGGCTTAAGCCCTGGGGCCACGAATACATGATGATATCTGAGGAGACGAAATTTGCGGCGGACGGGACATGCGTAGAGTCAGTCTTACGCAGTATCCCTTTGTTGGCACCCTATTTTGAGAGCATGGACAGTTGAGCGTTGTAACACGGATTGAGGCCGGAAGAGAAAAGCACAGTATGTGTGTCAGTTCCAAGAGGTTTCATGGATGATTAGCGATACCCATTCAAGTAGATCAACGAGTAATATTAAACCAGAAATCTTCGCTTGTGCATCAGTGACTATGGCACTCATGGTAACCAATGCTTGAATGCTTCATCGACAATGATGATAAGCGTTCTGGTATGCCAATTGCGCAGCAATATATAAATGCTAGGGAGAGGTGCACCTTCCAACAATCACTACGACAGTTGATCACAGCTGTAAGTCTTCCGTAGTATAGTGGTCAGTATGTGAGCTTGTCAAGCTTGAACATCAGTTCGATTCGCTCGAGACCCGGGTTCAATTCCCGGCGGGAGAGACCAATCTTTTTTTTGGGAACTTTTGCACGCACCCAAACATCCCTTTCAACTCACCCTAGGATTCGTAGTTTTTTTTTGTATGATACCTCGTCATGCTTTCGAGTTGGCCAGTTTGCATTTACGTACGGGATGTGACCTAGTGTTGTGTTTTGGTGCGAATGATGGTTGCCGAGAGTTTGCGAGAACTGCGATCATCTTCGCAACCCTAAAATCGATTTCTTGGCCAGTACGTCCGACCTTCACTCATTCAACAAACAAGCACTCAAAATCAAAACACAACACTTCGTCAAAATACTTTGATTTGGGTTTCTAACTCCTCGTTATCTCCTCCCGCCAGTTACACAAGGCTGGTCTAGATACAATCTAAGGGCATCTCAACCAAGCGTCAAAATGGCGCCCTCAGCTCAAACGCACCATCGCTCCCACAGCCTGCTGCTCTTTCAGAAGCTGCTGAACCTTCGAGACAGCGCAAGCCCACTCACACTTATTCTCGATACCCTTGAACAAGGTGCAGGACCACTTGTACAGGAATTCATTAGCAGAGGCAAGGTAAGAAGTTTCCAAGTTTTTTTTTTTGCGCTTCATCAACTAACACGCGCACAGCTTGCCCGTAGTAAAGTACTCTTTGTTTCATTCACTACTGTCACAAAGCCCCGTGATGTCGATATCTTCATCAAGGCCAGGGGCAAGTCAGTCACGGCTCTCATCACCGAGATCGCCTCACATTGTGCTCCTGCCAAGAGCCAAACACCCAAAGATGCTGCAACAAATTCCCAAAGTAAGTTCACCCACCACACTAGCATAGAAACATGAGCTAACACTACTTCAAGGATTTCTAATTGTGGTCGACTCGCTAAACCCCCTCGCCTCGAAAGCGCCACACGCCCTCCCCCTCTTCTTCGGCAGCATCATCAACCCGTTCGCCTCCCTCGTCGCCGTCTACCACAACGACGTACCTCTCGTTCTCCCCCAAACCGTCAACGAGTACGAACCCCATCCGCTCACGCTCCTGTCACACATGGCCACCGCCATCTTCAAAGTCTCGAGTCTTTACCAGGCCGTCGAGACCAAGCGGGCGCAAATGAGGAGTTTGCGCGAGCCGGAGTGGGGGCTTCACGAAGGGCGTGAAGGCGTGCTTGTTGGCCTGCGGACGGGCCACCAGCCTGAGGGACTCGTGGTGGAAATGGAGATGAGAAGGCGCAGCGGGAGAGCCGTGGCTGAAAGGTTTATTCTGAGCCCGTCAAGTCAAAAGGGCGGTGGCGGCGCGAGTCTGTCACTGCTTTCGGATCATCCGCTGTTTGCGCCGTCGAAGGACGCGGAGGGCGGTGCGGAGGGAGAGATGGCGGATACCACGTTCAATTTGGGGTTGACGGAGAAGCAAAGGAGTGATAGGGAAGGGATTGTGTTGCCGTACTTTGACGCGCAGACGGAGGTCGGTGGAGGAGAGGGAGGCTGGATTCTGTATGACATGGGGAGGGAAGATGATTTTGATGATGAGGAAGATGAGATCTGAGCAAAGCCTGTTGAGAGAACCGGCGCTGTCCGTCTCAGAGTCGACCAGGGGAAGGAATATTATGGGTCAAGACGTTTACAACCATCTAGCTGGCATGATGAGGTTATTGACGAGGTACTGTCTCATTATTCTGCACTCCCACATTGACCACAATGACAAAGCTAATCGCCCGAAAAGCAGTTACGGAGATAGAAGTTACTGAGAGCCCGGTACTTTTACCCTTTGAACTTTATCCGCAAATTCGATTACTGTCTAACTTCTGGGCACCGCCTGAGGCTGAAGAAATGGTGCTTCTACCCGTATAGGTATACAAATACCTTGCCCGAGCAGGACATCGCCGTCAGGACATTGAGAACCCTGAAGGCCTGAACCGAAGGGAAGTCACAATCGCGGGGTGGTGGAGTCAGTGCAGGGGGTCAGGGCTTATCTTATCGCTACAAACAAACCCACTCCACATGATCGGCGCCTCCACCCAGCCTTGCAGCGGGCCGCCAAGCTTCAGATGGCCTGCAACTTTCGCCTAGTTTCAGGCTTTCAGCCGCCTCTTCTTGAATCCTCTAGAATTTCCCCATACAACGTCATCAAGGACACTCAGTTTCCGGCTCAAATCATTCATACCTTTTCCAACAAAACCTTACACGCCTTACGCCTTCGATAATAGAGCAAGGAACATGGCGGATAGACACGCTCGTAACCCTCACCGTGGGGGCGCAAGAGACTACAACGACAGAGACAGACACGGCAGAGACAACCGCGATCGCGACCGCGAGCGAGACCGAGACCACGACCGTAACCATGGTCGGGGAGGAGGCAGGGGTGGCCGAGACGATCGAGATAAAAGCAGCCGACGATACAGGTCCCGATCCAGAGACAGGCATGGTCGTGACCATGACCGTGACCGTGACCATGACCGTGACCGCAGGCGCTCGCGCTCCCCGATTCGCGACAGAGATGGACATGATCGACGCGACGACAGGGTCAGAGACGGAGGTAGAGGAGGCCGGCGCGACGGTCCCAGAGACTCTCGCCGTGACCGGGGTGACGCCGATAAGGATGGCATGAGCAAACCAGACAGAGGTACGTTTGGCAACCGGAATCACTCCCATCGCAGGACTGTCCATCGTTTCGCAATCTACACCGACCGGCACACTAACACCCCGAAAGATAGGAGAGACCTCTCGAAAGACATAAATATTCGCCGCTCAGCCTCACCGCCCCGAGAGCCAGAACCACACGTGAAGTCACCACGGAGCCCGGCACAATCAGCAGCACACGACGATCACCGTCTTTCGATAAGGTCGAAGTCCGAGAACGCCCCAGCTGCTGCAGTACCAGCACCGGCACCAGTACCAGTGTCGTTCAAAGTCAAGGGACACGACCAACGCCGACCCGACAGCACACATGCGGAGGAGCAGCACCAGTCGTCCCGGGAGCGGACAGAAGAGCACGAAGAGGAACATGTTTCGAGGGGACGGTTTGATGCAGATCCCATGGACGAGGACGAGGAAGAAGACGTGGTTGTTGAGGACGATGGTCTGGGAGATATGGCCTCTATGATGGGCTTCGGCGGTTTTGGCACAACCAAGAACCAGAAGGTCAAAGGCAACAATGTTGGTGCGGTGCGGAAGGAGAAGAAGACGGAGTATCGCCAGTACATGAACCGTGTTGGCGGCTTCAACAGGCCCCTTAGCCCGAGTCGGTAGTGCTGGGGAGTTAGGATTGAGTATGTCACTCAGGCAGAGATGGCATGGAAGGAGTCTCAGGGTAGTTTTGTTGATTATTATTGTATGGCTGGTTGAGATACCCAAATATCGTTTATCGTTTCCACTTCGCCCTTGGTTCAGGGACGTCTCGATAGCTTCCACCAGCTTCTAGAACGCAGCAACAAACTTCGCATCTTCTACCCTCGGGAATTAATCAGCTTATACGTGTAGGCTATGATTCCACTTCATGTAACTGGAAACAATCATTCACTCTGTTCGCCCTCACTGGCATTGTTGCCTGTTTAGTCATTGCTCTTTTGGTGGAAGAGATATCACAACTCATATCAACGGCTGGTAGGGTTAGGGTTATACATGCTACTACAACTTTTCTCTCATCTTGTTCTTTTCTTAGTGAAGCTTCTTTCCTCCTTCGACCTCCTAATCGGAATTCACCCCACCGTGACAACAAACCTTTCTGATTACAAATATCTTTCTCAGGGAAATTCAAGGAGAATCAATCAACGATTTCAAACAGAAAAGTTTTCACAACGGTATAGTCCTCCTCCACCACCTAATCACTCTCGCTCCCTCTCATTCACCCAAGTATCATCTCACTAACTGTCCAAAACCTAGTTTTCCCAACCAAACTTCATCAAAATGGGCGCCTCAAAAACAGAGCTCAAGGCAGCTGTGCCAAGCAAGAAAGATAAGAAGGAGAAGAAGGACAAGAAGGCCTCCAAGACCAAGGAGGTCACTGCTGCTTCCGAGCCCGCTGAAGTCATTGCGGAGACCGAGTCGGCCTCCAAGAAGGAGGAGAAGTCCAAGAAATCCAAGGATGACAGCAAGAAGGACGCGAAACGCAAGCATGAGGAGGATAACGACGATGAGGCAAAGAACAACGACGAAAAGGCTGCTGAGGGTGAGGTGAAGCCCTCCAAGAAGCGCAAGTCTGAGAAGGCCGAGAAGGTCGAAAAGAAGGACAAGAAGGACAAGGAGAGCAAGCCCAAGGAGGAGAAGAAGGAGAAGAAGGACAAGAAGGACAAGAAGCGGAAGCACGACGATGACGAAGACGACGATGAGAAAAAGAAGGAGGAGCCGGTTGCTGAGGTCGCCAAGATCGTAAAGGAGGAGGACTCTGAGTCTGACAAGGCCGACAAGAAGAAATCCAAGAAGGACAAGAAATCCAAGAGCAACAGCAGCAGTGAGAAGAAACACAAGGAGAAGAAGGACAAGAAGAAAGACAAGAAGAGCAAGCACGACAAGGAAGAAGAGGAGCCCGTTGTGAAGAAGAAGAAGGAGAAGGTCGAGAGCAAGAAGGAGTCCAAGAAGGATAAGAAGGACAAGAAAGAGAAGGAGAAGAAGAAGGAGGAGGAAAAATCCACCACCACCAAGAAGGAGGACGCCCAAAAAGAATCGACAACTACTTCAGCCACCACCACCACCACCACAACTCCCAACCCCGCAGCGGTACTCGCAGCCAACTGGAACGTCAACGCGCTCGACGGCGGCGCGTCTCGCCAATCCAAGATGATGAGGTTGCTCGGCGGCAAGAAGCTTGCTGCTGATGGTGCCGCCGCTGCTGCTGCGGCGAAGAAGACGTTCGACGTCAACCAGGTGTCTCAGGAGCTTGAGCAGCAGTTCAAGGCTGGCATTCACCAGAAGTTCGAGACGGGTGGTCAGCGTCGTGGTTTGGGTGCGTAAAGGCCGTTGATGATGATGCCCTGGGGCCTAATGGGAATGTTATTCGCAGCAGCAGGTGTTGGCATTCGTGAGCATAACTTGGAACTGGGATAAAGACGGAAGTAGTCACTGTGGGACTCGCAATCAATACCCTTTGCACTTGTTATTTGCAAAAATGTTCGGATTCAAGAGTTCAAGCAAATTGCCCTTTCTTTCCTCGACTAAGCAGAAGATAGGAAGAGAATGCCCTTTGTTCTGTTTCTGTGACCTCAAAATCAGTCCCCGGTTCCTTTTTCATTGCCCGTATTATCCATGGTATATATATATGTGTTACAGGCGCTTTCGCTCAAACCAAGCGCTAAAAAGATCTCCCCCACGTCCTTACTTCCTCCTCTTATATTCTCCTATTCCATCTTGCTTATGCGGATGTTATCGTGACAGGTTCCCATGCATGCTCTTCGGGTTTTGTCGGTCAATCCTAACCAGTTTCGGTGTTCCCTTGGCCCCTCGACAGCTCCTTTAAACCTCCATGCTGCCGAGTATCATAGTTGTAGACAACCTGTCTAATATTCGGTGGATTGGAAATGATGGTGTTCATTCCGTGTGTACATTCCGTGACGGCGGTGGTATTTCCATGCTTAGTTGAGGAACAGACGCGAAAGAACTTCGAAGACGAGACCGCCGAAGACGACAAAGCCGAGGATAACTGGAAAAGTAAATTGACTGTTAGTCGACGAGTTCGTCTATGATGTGGCTAACGAGGTGATGGCCGCAATGCTTCTTCTTACCGAGCCAAAACATGGAGATAGGGGACTTGGGCGCCTTTTCTACGCGCTTCTTGATTTGGTCCTCCGACTTGCCACGGCGGGCCTCCTGGTCCTTCTGGAACTTGAGGTTCGCTCGCCTTTGCTGGGGTGTTTGCGCCTGGTTGGAGAAAGGGGGTTAGCAAGATTGGAGAAGTCGATACGTTGGAGCTTCATTGTCGGGTTCCGTGATGTTTTTCGTAGGAGATACCGAAGGGCTAGAACGGGAGTGATCGTACCATTGTGTCTGTATTGTGTGGTTGTGAAGGGATGGGAATGGAGATGCTGTGAATAGCTGGCGATGCTGGGCGCGGACAAGTACGTCGGATGGACAGTAATGCGTCTTGTTATGGAGTAGTATATAGGTTGACAAGAGATGCGACGATGATGGCTGGAGTGGTGATCGGTCCCTGAGTGGCGTCGCAAATTACAAGCTGATATCGAAGGGTCGCCGGTGGTTATGAAGGGGGGAAGCTTTGATCATTACGACTTGGGGACAGATTGTCAATGGGGGACTTTTGGAAACACGAAACGAAAGTGACCAGCTGCACCTTCCCATCCAGTTGGGGCAGATCTGCCCACTGGCCATGTGTCGTTGATAGCACTTGCCCCAAACTGCCCTGTCCGTTCCCTTCACTGCCCCTGTCGAACACACCTGGCGAGTGGGCCGTATTCCGGCAACTTGGGATCCCTGCAGCGGACGATCCATCAAATTAGGGTGATTGCCGCTAACTGCCCGCTACGGTTTTTGGCTTGCGGCCGGGTATGTACCGTTCCGTTCGGAAGGGCGGGCGGGCACTGTCGCCCGATTTTCGACGACGCCGACGGAACCTCCGAGGGTTGTGTGGGTATCGCCAATTCTGTGGTCCGTCCATAGAACCACAGCACCGGACCCGTGCATGCCCGTCCTTGCATTTGACCAAATTCGAAGCTTCAATCAAACATCGCAACTTACTCTGCCATCTCGGTATTTACCAGTTCACGATTAACGACGTCATAATAATTCGTCTCTTTTCACTTCGAAGTGGATGTACCCTCATATCCAGAAACGAAATCAACATCCAACCCATCAAATCAACCAGCATCRACATAAACATGATTCCCAGGACTGCGGCCGGTAGTGCCCTTCGCACTCTCACCAGGGCTACCACTCAGAACACCAAGCCTTTGCCCAGGACATATATCCAAGCTCAATCCCAACTGAGGCAATACTCTTCATCTTCAAACCCGCCCTCGGCAACGGTACGTCGCCATTAATCCTTTAATGTTTTCCAAGCAATGTACTGACAGCAACACAACACATAGGGTGTATTCTACAAGACCTTCACCCGTCCCGTAGCCAAGTGTCTACTCACCGCCCTCTTCGTCTACCAGGTCATCTACTGGGGATGGTCAAAGCTGGAGGTTGATGAGATCAAGGAGGAGCGCCAGGGTGAGTTTTTCATCATTATGACCCATCCCTCTCATCCATTCCTTTCCGTTCACCACACGTGTCTAAGTACCAGTTTTTTGTTGCCGGTTCAGATTGAAAAGAGAAAGAAGACACTCACTCACACTTATGAACCATCTCAGCTGAGATAACCAAGCTTGAGGCTCAAGTACGGGCCTTGCAGTTGCAGAAGGAAAAGGAAAAGGAGGCGGAGGCGGAGGCTGCTGTTGCTTCGAACACTGGGGCATCCCCAGATTCTCAAAAGAAGAAGGGATGGGGCTGGTGGTGACGAGGATGATGGTGAAAAGAGTGGGCAAGGTGTACGCATACCATTTGGAGAGATTGAGAGCAGATGGATGTCTTGACACGCACTTCGAGGCTGGGGTGCTCCATGGGAATTTTATAGAGGTTGACACCTACCTCTCTGATACATACAGTTTGAAGTATCTTTGTGTCAAGCATTCATTACCAGGCACATGAGTACCAGGGGTGTATTGTACGGTTCGGGGAAACCATGGCCTTCTGATATCCTGGTTGAACGTCGTGTATTCTTCTAATGCTCATCAACAGTTCCAGACCTCGGTGTAGTCCTCCCGAACACTGATGCGCCCACACTTGAAAAACCGGTATCAACTCCAAGCCTCATTCATGCGAGGTATGAATCCCGAGCGCAATAACACTCACTCTGTGCATTATAACCATTACTGTGATCTGCGATATCCCTGTCTGTCTGTCTGTATGTCTGTCTGTCCAACTTATGTGCCGCAATGGAAAATAAGTGCACTCACACTTTCCAAACGCTTTCTAACGCCGTACCCGTAAAACCATGAAGTGTCGATTCGTGGCAAAAGATCCTCTTTCTTTCTACGCACTTCGATACCACCCATCAAAACCAAAGCAAACACGCGCAACCAGATCATCAAGCAGCACAAACACCTCCAACGCCGTCCTCGTTCATAACAGAACCAGAAGTGCCACTAGCAAGCGAGCAACAGGCTCACTAACACTAGAACAACAACAGTCAAAGCCACGGAGACTGTGTCCCTTGATGAGCCCGAAAAGATGTGTGCCGACCCCGGATAGTTACACACTACCTCTCCGTTCGTTTCGTTCTTGATATAGTAGCTCGAATTGAACCCCTTCTGGCCAGGGAGCGGGCAGCCGAAGCCCATAGACGACGGGCAGCTTTGGACCAGTCTGTAGCACAGGTAATCGCAGGGCAGGACCTCCTTATACGGGCCGGGTTTGATAAACTCGTCGATCCGCGAGCTGCGGCTCTGCATGAAAGCCTTGCTTAAGGCCTTGCCGTCGCCATACTTTTCCGCGTACAATGACATGGTCGCATTGTCGAGCATCTCGCCGTTGGGGAACGGCTGGCTCATGGCACGCGGGTGTAGGTAGCTGGCATCGTTACTGAAGTCCTCGCAGCGCGGAATGGTCACGGAGCAGAGCCAGTCCTTGTACGCGGCTTCGCAGTCACTGCAGTTCCGGGTGAGGGAGTAGCGCTGAGTCACAGGCGCTTCGCAGGGGATTTGGGCCAGAGCCTTTTTGAAGTAACCATATGCTTCGGCCGCGTAGTCATCGTAGAACTTGGCCAGAACGGAGGCGTTGCCGAAGTTTGGGTTGCTGGGGACCGAGTAGGCTACCTGATCACAAAATGTAAGGTTCAAGACAATGTTGCAGTTCCCGTGATCTGGTTGTATTAGCTCCTGAGCGTTGGTCCCGACCTGGATGGATCCTGGATCCCGAGAAAAGAGCTTACCGGACTTGGTTTGGAAATTGGTGGCTTTGAAGACGTGGCCGCCACCTCCAACGAGATTTGGACTCCCTGGGTCGGTCGCATTGGTCTTGGCCAGGATCCCGAGATAGCTGGTGCTTGGCTTCAGCCCGCTGAAGAAGAACTGCTGCTTAGGAAAGTTGCCCTGTCCTCGCTTCGTCATGCCTGTCTGGACCATGTTCGAATACTTCCCGTCCTTTGTAGTTGCAATCTGGGCATACTGTTCGAGGCCGCAAAAGGAATATTTGACACCATTGATGGACGGATCAGACTTGTCCTGGGCGAACAGAACGTATGGCGGCGCTTCCATGATCTGCTGTTGCTTCTTCTCATCGTTACTATCAGTCAAGTTATGAGTGATGAGCAATGCGCCCTGGGAGTCGCTATCAACCCAGATCAGATCAGCATCGTCATCCACGTTATAACTGTAGTAATAACCGTCCGTGGAAATGGCGATTTTCATGTTATAAGGCCCGTCAAAGATTTCCGTCACATTAGGTGCATGTACACCCACATATACGTCGGTCGTAGTGGTGAAGTTGTACATGATAGCACCCTCCTTAAACACCATCGACACCTGAGAGTTCGAATCCGCGTCCGGACCTGGTTCCACGTTATCGGTCGACGTTGACACATACAGTGTAAGCTGCGGTGGAGGCTGTGTTGTCTTGGTCGCATTAAATGCTTGAGGCTGCAGGCATGTGTTTGCAGAAATAAAGATCCGACGAGCACCTTGTTGCCGTTTCCCCAGCTTCTGCTCCGCGGAAGCAGGATTCGAGTCCACAGGCTCTGTGTCCAGGCTCTCGTCATCCTTATCCTCTTCCTCTTCCTCATCCTCCTCTTCTTCATATTCCTCTCGGTCTTCCCAGGTATGATCTTCATCCCTCAGCTCCAATGACCCAACCTCTGGTTCCCGCTCGGACAGCAGTGACAGCTCGAACACGAAGCGCTCCGTAACCCCCTGAACAACGTTCAACGGGAAAGCCTCATTATTCTTCAAGACATTGGTGTCTCTAACTTGACGGCGCCCGAGGATACTCCTATCGAATGCGGCAAACTCGGGTTCGTACATCGGGTCGAGCGGGCTTCCTAAGTGTGAGACGGGACCTAGAGAAACGTCAAGGTCGGAATCGACATCGTCGAATAGTATGGGCGGCGCATCTTCGAGCTCGGCCGCGAGAGCAAGATTCGGGGAGAAAAGAGTGAGGTAGAGAACGACGAGAAGGCATGATGCGATAAAGGACGCCGCCAAGCGCGACTGTAAGGGACTGAGGTGCATCCCGAGCGCGCGCCCTCGAGAGGGGGCGCCGTTCGTGGGCGAGAATCTATCCCAGCTTGTTGCCAGTCAGGTCGTCGATCGAAAAATCGGTTGGCGCAAAGAAGGACAAGGGAATGCCCGGGGAGAAATGCGACGACGACTCCTTAATGTTCTCCGGTCTGAGGCTGCCCGTTGGTGTCACTGGACGGGCCACTTCGATCAGGGCAGCACGGCTTCCTCGACTTGTTGTTGAGCCGTTAGGTGTTCTAGGCCAGGCCAGTAGCGCTCACGCTAACTCTAATGCTAGGATTCTATTCGACGCGCGTAGGAAATAGAATTCAATAATGTATCCCGAGGCCAGTCGAAGTGCCAGAGGTCGTCGCCGTCGTCGTCGTCGTCGGGTAAGTTCGATCAGGGTATTAGATGGATAAGACTTGGGTTCGGGGTCGCCGATTCGTAGGAGCGGAGGTGGTATCTGGGGATTTGAAGCAGGCTGTTTCTGACTGTTGCAATCTTTTCCGTGCCAGGGCTGATAATAAACGAGTGTTCGAGGTCAGCAATTGCCCCTTGTTAAAGTGAAAGTCTTCCCCCGGGTTTCAAGTTTCACCCGTTGGCCTCGAAAACGAGCTGAAGCAGGCGCACCCATCAAGACGGAACATCAGTGGATGTTCTTGCCTGCTGTGGTCAGCAACACCCGGGGAATTTTTGGCAGGTGGCTACCACTGGAACTTTTGTTAGTGCCAAGTACCTCTAGAGAGGGGCTCAGGGGCAGCGTATGCCGATCTCGTACCAGCTTAACGTAACATACAGCTAATGCCTGCTTTATCCAATAGTGCTGTACCTTTTGCCTGTCGCGCTAGCTTTGTTGGCAGGGGTTTCAAACAGCGGGAAGTCAGGAACGGCAACCATCCCGAGAGGGATGATGGCTTCCAGTGGGTTAGTCAATCACGGAGAATGACAGTGACGTTGGCCTTCCATATCTGGATGGTAGTCATACCTCTAGGTATGAAGAAATATTGATCAGTTCGGCGAAGAGAAAATTAACGTACATAGCGCGGAGATGCTTTGTGGATGTTGTCCCGCTTTTTTTCACTCGATATGGTTTCACTCAAACAGGTATACCTAGTGCCGGGACCATCTGACAGAAGTAAAAACTAACAAGGGGTACAACCAATCTGTTGCTGAGTTGATGCGGGTCACAACCGATCGCAGGCTTGCCAACGTGGTCACTTGGTTTCGGAACCGTTCAGTAACAGACATTGGTGGGATTGTCGGTATTGCCTACATCCCCGTGTTAGGCTTTGCTAGCCCGGGTCTTAGCGCAGGTTGAGTAAAACCATATCGAGCGAGAAAAAGCGGTAGATGTCGACAAGACCCCGTCCTGAGCTGTCCTAGCCAGCAGACTATACATTGCAAGCATCTGATGTGTCCCATTGCTTTGTCAGTCTCCGATGGCCAGTGCTGGGCCTTTCAGGTCGAGCACGTCTCAGTATTTCAGTGATTCCAGTTCAAATGCAATGCTCTATTACTACCACTTATTCAATCGTTAGATACCAAATATGTCCCTACTCGTCTAGACGCATCGGATTTGATCATCCTGTCACCAACATCTTCTATACCACCCACATATCCTCCTCTACCACTACATATCTCCAACTTTTCCAGGTATCAAACTGTCCATGTACCCTGATTTTGTTGCGATGTTGTTGCACGCGCGATAGGTTGCCGACAAACCCAACGCAGAGGCTTGACGGCCGTGCATTTGTCTGCCTGTGTCTTCTTGAGCCTCATTCAAAGTGGCACACTTTGTAACGAACTGGAGAGGCCCGGCGGTTGCCCATGAGACGCTTAGTCAGTGTGGACAGCGTCAGCCTTGGCGCGGAGGCCGCTGGCGGTGGAGCCGTGCTGGAAGTAACGGCCAAGGGTGGGGGCGAGGAAAGAGCGGAAGATGATCTCGGCGCCCCTGTTGACATGTGAGCTTGTCTTCTTGAGATGCTGGTAGAGTTGGGAGACCACTTACTTGAAGGTAGGGAGAGAGAGCCAGAGGAGGAAAACAAACTTGAAGGTGTAGTAGAAGGGGAACCAGTAGACGACGCTGACCAAGCTCTCAATGACACTATAGACATGTGATTAGATATTAAGCGCACCAAGCAGACAGCAGGCGCAAAGCCAAAGGGGTATGCTTACGTGAAGAGAGAGAAAACAACCCAGTACTGGACGTATGGTGGTTAGCATGGAAACCATAGGCAGAAACCTAATCAGGCATGTCCCGACTTACAGTGAGCCACTGAGTATCATCCTGCTTGGAAGAGGTAAAGAGCGCATTGAGCGAGTAGTATCCGGGAAGAACGAAGCCAGCGAGGTTGGTGAGGAGTTGGCCGCCGAGGTTGAAGATGATCAGGAAGAAGTAGAGAGCAACGAGGCCGATGACGGCATAAGCCTTGGGCACGCCGGTGGTCTTCTCGAGGTTGTTGAGGGTAGGGTACTTGGACAGCTATTGAGGCGGGTTAGCTACGCAAAGCCCAACGGCGCCGTGGCCGGCGTGTCTGCGATCTGGCTGCGGTTTACGAACCTCCTTATCGAGCTGGCCGATGTACTGCTGGGCGCGGTCCTGAGGGGAAGACATTTTGTGTGGTTGGTGCGGTAAGCGAGTCTATCGATCTAGAGCTAGCTGTGGTGTTTTGATGTCAGCGAGATGTAAAGTCGAAGTTCAGGGGAAAATCCGAGTCGGAACTGGCGGGGAAGCTGAGGCTGTGACAAAGTGGGTTGGGCAGCCGGGGGGGCCCGGGCTGGGCCTAAAACTCGCAGCGTGCTCGGCGAACACACGACCGGCAGAGAGGAGGAGACGGGAAGCTGGAGAAAGCTGCTGACCTGGATTTCGAATTCGCCGAAACGATGCTGTGAAGTACAATGTGTCGTGGGAACTTTTGCGGATAGGGGTGATGCTATCGTGGAAATGGCAGTTGGGTGGGAACGGGTTGAAGTGGGCTGTGGGCTGTGGGCACAACAATGACGATTGATACGTGTGCAGACAAAAGGGGATCATCCTGTTCACAACCCGAAGCTTGCCCTGCCCGTGGGGCCGCAAAGCTTCCTCCCGTTATCATCTGCATCTGACTGGTTCCAGTTCCAGAACCCAGTGACGCCACATCGGGAGCTGTTTTGCTAGGATTGGTGGACGAAGATATGGTGAAACGATCGTCCACATCTGAACTGATAAGCTCCTCATCTCCATTTTGATTATCAATAACAGGTCCGATGGTGTAGTTGGTTATCACGTCAGTCTAACACACTGAAGGTCCCCAGATCGAGCCTGGGTCGGATCAACCTCAAAGTTCTTTTTTTCCTTTTTCACTTTTTTGCAAATTCTCTTAGCCTGATGCATCTCTTTCTGTGCCTCGCCTGTGATCTTGTCTTTTTTATCCATTTTCATATTCTTTATCATCCTGATATAACTCCTCCTAACCTTGTCATCGGTACACACAAACAACCGCACTGGTCGCCTCTTCCCGGCTTTTGTCAAGATTTACTATGGTCAAATGCGTCTGACCTGTATCCGTCCAATCTTCATTGTGCATGAAGGTACAAAGAGTTCCCGTGGGCGCAAGGAGAGTGCCTTACCCTCTTGAGGTTGCCTCTGCCGTTCTACTCACTTTGCGCTTTGATATTTGGGACAGGCGATAATGACAACTTGTGGACGTTTTAAGTCGAGCATCAGAACTCATGACATGGACCAACATGAAGCCTTTCAGAGCCCCGCGATACCCGACCTCTAGCGTTTTCGTGCAGCCAGCTCCACTTCATGTGGATGGATGTCGGCCATATGTGCAGCGCACTTCACATTTACATGGAGAAGCGTAATCATCTGCGAGATGGCTCACAAGAAAACTTTCAGTTCGATCTTTCCAACGTATCTATGACCAATATCATCGAGGAAGAGATCGATTCCCCTCGTTCTGCGAACGGTCAGACATGAACTTGCTCACCGTCAAAGCTGGCGCAGGCTTCAGTCTACGGACTGAAGTGAAGTATTTGTTCTGCTGATGACCGGTGATCCTAAGTATGATGGGATAACAACTCCTGTCAACCAGACTCCAAATACGTAGGCAGGGCAGGAAACCATGGTGGAACGTCATAGGTAGTGTACTGGCTGTCTGGCTCGTAAAAGGCACAGTATGTCGATCAGGTACACATATGTACAGGTAGCCCAGGAATGAGCAAAACAACAAGGAATTGAGTGGGAAAGAAATGCGCAGGTGTTCTGGTTCGTCAACTTTTGAATTCCTCGAACAACAAAAAGAAAGTCAACAACACTCTCGAACGGGCAAACGGCCAATCAAACGGCGTTTTGGTCCAAGCGGGTCTGCATGGAACGTGCGGGGGAGCAGCTAGTAGCTGCCTTTGACTTGCAGTCGTTTAAGTTCCCTGCCGCAGCCTCCAGTGGAACGTCGCTGCACGTTGCAGTCACGGCAGCCCGTCCGCAAGCCGCATTGCCCAGGTACGTCCCTAGCGCTTTCATGTTTGTTGATTCTTTCTGTTCTCCGCTCCCTCATACAAACCTCCAAAATGTGCAATTGACCTTTGCATGTAGCATCGACATCGTCATTAGAAGTTTTCTTACTCGCGCATGCACGGCACTGTTACTCGCGACACGTTCCGCCGTGTGCTCCCGACCCCATATCCGTTACCCTTATTATTAGCCCGGCCTGGCCGTGTTGGCATCCGCCAGGTTTGGAGTAGTCGCCGCCACCACCACCATTTATCCTTGTGTTTACTTGGGATATCCAGCAGAGCTATCAGTCTGCACGCCTCGCCCGCCATACCATCACAACACGGGCGCTGATGGACTCAACCCACGGTACGCCCCTTTAAGTCTTCTACCGCCTTCTGTTCCCCCATCCACAACCTTGTCATCTTCCCTTCTTGCCCTTCCCTTGGTCCCCTATGTATCCGGGCGCATACTTGTTACGCGACATACCATAACGGTATGCTTACTGCTTGTACAGACCCTCTTGCCCTCACGAAGGCGAAGAAGCGGCCTCGCTCTCAAGGCTCAACAGCTTCCATTCACAGCGCCGCAACACAACCAAATCTCGACCACGCGTTTACTGACGTGCCCGAAGTTTACCAATCCCGATGGATTCCGAACGATCACAGCCGAACCCGAGAACTTGGCCACCCGACCGCCCAGATGACACAAGACGACATGGTGCTGGCCTCCCAGTTGCACACTAGCCGCGAGTTCGCCATGGATTCACAGGTCAACGCTTCGATGCAGAACGTTCAATATCATGGCAGCCACAGCATGAGCCGCCAGTCTTTGTCCGCCGATTCCTTTGCCGGAAACACCAGTTTTGTGGAGGACAGTCAGATCGTGGACCATGACGGCAACAACGACCACGGCTCCTACGTTGGAATGACATCGCAATCTAAGGGGGGGTCACGCTCGAGTGCGAACAACGAAGTGGAAATGCGTCAGCTATATGTCGCCAACAGACACAGGAATCTTCAGGAGGTTGCAGAGGAGCTGCACGGCAACGAGCGTGGGCCCAATTCAGAACGAACCCGCCAGGTTTTCGCAATGCTTTGGTACGTTGGTCACTTAGTATCTCCTTCGAGATTGTGGGCTAACAATACGACAGGATCAGTCAAGTCTGCTCAAAGGGCAAGGGATCGGTACCTAGAGGGAGGGTTTACGCCAACTATGCCTCCAGGTGTGCGACCGAGAGGATAACAGTCCTGAATCCTGCCAGTTTTGGAAAGCTTGTCCGGGTTCTTTTCCCCGGACTGAAAACTCGTCGCCTTGGTGTTCGGGGAGAGTCAAAATATCATTACGTCAACTTCCAACTTCGAGAAGACCAGCCTGATGTGCGAGATGTCTCGACACAACCGCAAGTTTCCCCAGCAGAGGAGCAGTCCTTCTCCCAAACTTTTAAGTGAGCAGCGACACATTCATTTGAACGCCTTTTATCCTTACTAATTCTGTAGTAGCACGGCACCGGACAATACAAGGACAACCGAACGCCCTGTACTCCCCACGCCTGACCTGGGGCAGCAACCGGAGAYCCSGGTRAGGCGGCCGCATGAATATGTTCACAGCCTGTACAACCAAGTCCAGGTGGCCAACATTGACCAGCTTAGCACGACGGTAACCAAGACAGTACAGAAACTTTGTTTTGCCGCGGAAACCGAGGAGACATTCCAGCAGTCCGACCCTCTCGTCCTACCACGGATCGAGCCATTTCTACCCAAAAATACCGATCCGGACGCTGCCAAGTCGCTGGCTGCGCTCTACAGGTCACACTGTACGTCTCTAGTAGAATGCATTCGGTATTGTAAAGAGAAGACTTTCTTCCACCTTTACACCTCATTCCAGGGCACTCTCACAATGCCGGTCCAGAAGCTATTCAGCAACCCGGCTGTTGCACCTTGGATAGAGGAGTGCGACTTTGTTCTCTACCAGCGCATGATGCGCATTGTCTCGAGCCTGGTCCTCCAGGTGGTTCCCAAGACGGTGCTCGATACGCTGAGGAACATAGCAGATAAGCTCGTCCCACACATTCGCGATTCCTTTCAAGGACAACCCCCTCACGTTTTCAAGGCCAAAGCAGCACCAGCAACTCTATTTGCAGGCTTACTGGATAGGGTGCTTCGTGTCAACCTTACCGCTCATGCTGCCGCCAACATGCTGTCAAACCCAGCAAACCGCGACCTCATGTACGTGGAGTGGATAAACATAATCAACCTAAGAAAGGTTGCCGAGAGTGTTCCGTCGAGGGGCATGGATGATGTTGTGAATCTCCTTCTCAAAGAGATGCGTGACCTCTTAGACCCGGTCAACATTCCATGGGAAATCGAAGGCCTGACGCTACACGGAGAGATGGCAATGCGGAATGGTCGGCAACCCCAGGCAGGGAATCCTGAGGAATCCACGGCCTCGAACGTTTTGGATCGGTGGGTGAGCTTTCTTCGCTCCCTACCTTCGCACTTCCCCTACGCATCACATACCGATATTGTCTGGTGTGTTCAGCGATTAGGCACAGCTGTAATGAGGGATATTACCCTGGGCCAAGGCAAGAGTTTTGGCTCTTGGTGGGTCACCAAGTGTTTTATCGATGAGATGATTCTTTTTTTGGCGGAATACGGCGGATTTCTCAAGCAAAAGTCGACACATGAGTATCCGCTCCTTGTCTCACAGCAACAGGGCGCAAGCAACGAGGCAAGCAACGAGACATCCAGATATAGGAGTGGAAGCGATGATTCCAGCGCGTCCCGAATGTCCGAGTCGCAGCCAGATCGGGCTCGATTCCCGGTGGCTGCATCGACAGCCACCCAGCCGTCTGTCCATGACGACAGTGGTATAGGTATTCGGACGCCCGATGAAGATTCTCCGATTCAGAAGTTTGGCTTTCAAACGACTACTGCGAACTCGCAAGATATTTTTGCCGGCACGGAACTGCAGGATGAGGACCATTTGGCAGATATTTGAGTGCTCGGTTGGTTATACGACGGGATAGGTTTGGGTTCTTCTTCGATGTCTTATTAGGAGGGGGAGTTCAGTTGGCGGTTATACCTTGATGAATCTCTTTTTCTTCTACTCTTTACATGACGATATGAAGCAATGAGGACAGAGGCTATGAGGTGCTGGGTTGTGCGGATAAGGCGTCATTATGAAAGGCATCCTTCAGTACATGTTGCTTATCGTCGGACACCTGGTTTTGGTTTTCTCGGTCGGGGAGTCATGGCTATACCTGGGAAAGAGGAAGTGTTTTGCTTGGGACTCGGTGTTTCAACGTCCAATGTTTCAATGTATGGATATATGGAACGCCAAAGCGTCGGTTTCATCATCAAATGATTCAAAAAGAGGAGGCGTTATGCGAGCATTTACGTGTGGAGGTGGCGGAACGGCGTCTATCCATTACGACACTCATAATGAGCATTGATTTCTTTCTTCGTACAAGATTGTTGGGTCTGTTTCTTCTTGTGTTTGGCTATATCTAGATGTGTTGGAATGAAGTCGATTCCTTTGTAATTCTCGGAGCAGCGCACCGACCACTGGATCAAGACGGCTTTTAACTGCTACGTCCGGTGTGGGTGAGCGGGCTTGGCGACTTCCACGTCTCCATGCTCTTGCACGTGAAGGCGTTACGGAAACACTACGTTTTGGGAAGTGATCTAATAATAAACCCCTCCGTCATCAAAAAGCAGGTCCTCCGCCTTTTATCATCTTACACACTACCTGGACCATACACCTCGTATCTCATTGTCCGAGTATATCGGCAACTTCAACTTGTTCCTCTCTTGGCTGTCGCTCTGACAACTACTACTACTATCGACGTCCGAAGTGTAATTCCTGAGTCGAACCAACCCTGAAGACGTCAATGACCCGGCGGTCACGTTTTACAGTATAAGAAGTACGATATGGCAGTCGAAAAGGAAAGCCCCTTTGAGGTTGCGGGAGCATCATTGTATGCTAAGTCATGGGAGGTACGTATCACGCAGCTTTCAGCTTTGAGCCGCCTCGACCTCTCACTTACACCATGAAACGCCACAGCCCGAAGGGCCAATCAAAGCGAAGCTCATCTTCATCCACGGCTTCAGCGACCACATCAACCGCTACTACGGCTTCTTCCCTTCACTCGCAGCGCGCGGCATCGCCGTTTACGGGTTTGACCAGCGCGGCTGGGGACGCAGCGTCAAGAAGCCAGCCGACAGGGGCCTAACCGGGCCAACATCCAGGGTGACCGCCGACATCGTCGCCTTCATCGAGCCGCACCTGTCCGATGCCCCCGACGCGCCGCCCGTCTTCGTCATGGGCCACTCCATGGGCGGCGGCGAGGTTCTCACGCTTGCCTGCGACGAGAACTACCAGGGCCGCATCGTCAGCCGCGTGCGCGGCTGGCTGCTCGAGAGCCCCTTCATCGGGTTTGCGCCCGAGCTGAAGCCGGGTTTCATCAAGGTGTACGGCGGCCGACTCGCGGGCAAGCTCTTCCCGCATCGCCAGATGGTCAACCAGATCCCGCCTGAAGACCTGTCACGCGATCCAGAGGTACAGAAGAGCATCGCGGCAGATGAGCTGATGCATAACACCGGAACGCTGGAGGGCCTGTCGGGAATGTTGGATCGCACGGATGGCTTGACAAGGGGAACGATTAGACCGTCTGGAGGAGAGAATACTAAGATCAAGGCGATCTGGTTTGGTCATGGTTCGAGTGATAAGGCGACGGATTTCAATGCCAGTAAGAGGTATTATGATCGTGTCATTGCGGGCACGGTGAAGGATAGGATGTTTAAGAGATATGAGGGGTGGTATCATCAGTTGCATGCTGATGGGCCGTGTAGTGAGGAATTCTACAAGGATGTTGGCGATTGGATCTTGGAGAGGAGTGAGGGTTCGGATTCGGGAAAGTTTGAGGCCAAGATCTGAGATGGTGCTTGTGGGAGATGTGGGAGAAAGATATGGATCGCTTGACTCGAGGTTTCTGGGGACTACATAGCATCAGGTTTGTCAGAACCAATTACTATACCTATCCTACAATTCATGATGATCAAGAGTCCTGTACATATGGAGGTCATGTATTTTGTGGTGTTCAGAGAGGTGCTCTTGGCCCGCCTTCCCAAGCACAACATCGCATCTGCACCCCACCAGTCAGCTAACATCGGGATCGCTTCGGCTTGAAGATCTTGAAACAGGTCGTAAACTCTTCCGAATACCCCCGAGTTTGAACTGGGCTTGCCATTCAGCTCCAGCATTAGCCCTATAAAGATATGTAAAGCCCATTTTGACTTTCTCCTTTGCCTCCCCTTTTGCGATCCTTTCGAATCCGACCTGGCAGTTCGAGCTGCTGTCCATTGCGGCGAGGGTGGCTTCTTGGCTACTCCCCTGAACCCTGATGATGTCCACCATAACCGTTATCAGATCATCAGTCAAGATGACGACCCTCTTTTCCAGACTCCAAGCCCACAGATTTCCATCTGCACTTTCCCATCAACTGCGATGCTGATGGGATCTGGCCCTCCAGCATGAGGGCAATGAGCCCGAAGTGTCGAATTGACGAACCCGATACTGGAACACGATGACACCGTACCACCTATCTGACTTCCCCCAAGGGGAGCCCGGAGTTTGTTAGGTCCGGGCATTACATCGATACTGCGTATTCGTTGGACCGGCCGGGGCAGCCCCGTTGCCCAGGCAAACCGCATGCCGATGTCTCTCAGATTACAGTCTCTCATATGCAGGGCAACGCTAGTGGAAAATAGGAATGAGGTATGAAAGAAGCAACGTGTGGAAATGGTTGGTTCAGGAGACTTTTCTTCGCCTCTGATCGCGCCTTGAGCGCCACCGAACAAAAGTGATTCACCAAGCTACCTCTGTTGGTTGTTGAGCTCAATTGACAGCCTTTGCCTCTCCTCCGCAAGGCCTCACCTAGCCTCTTTTCGACGGCTTTGTCAATCATTATCCAGTTGATCTAACCCTAGCTACCCCGGGCGACAACTGGCGCTTCCCCACTGAGCCCAGCGACTATCGATTGACCGCCGTCTCATCCAACCTTCGAGATTCAGCCCTTTATCCTATACTTTACCTCCTGCAACCTTTTGCGATTCGTTGCCCTTCACTTGTTAATACCACGCGTCCTGCGTCCTCCCACCAACACCCCGCGTACCAAACCCTTTTCGAGTTTAGCAAGAGTCGCGATCCGGTCGAAACGGCACCTTATTTCCAACCATGGAGCCCGATCTCTCGCACAGCATTTCGCATCACCCGCACGCCTTCAAAACGCAATCTCAGTCGGCCAGCTCGATATCGCTCCCGCATACGCATTCTCATCATCGACATCATCACCACCACCACCACCACCATCACCATCAGTCTCCGATGGGCGGGTCTGGAGCAGAAGCCAGTAGTACCGGATGTGAAGCTACGGATGGCGACGATCACGGAGTAACCAGGCACCGCGACGTCGAGGTAGAGAGCCAGCGAACCGGTCGCCTCCCGCTCGTCAGCGCCGAGCACGACCCCTACGGACTATCGCAGCGATACAAGACCCCGTCGGAGCTAGCGGCCATCAAGGCAAACACGTCTAGGAAGCGCGATGCCGCCCGGCCCGACTCCGACTCCGCGGGCGTTGCCAGCACGGGCACGGGTGGGGCTTTAGGGTCCGGGTCCGGCTCCAAGGGGCACGGATCCGGGTCAAAGTGGAGACCGCCCATCGGCCGCTCCGCTTTGCAAGCCCGCCGCGTCCGGGGCTTTTACGAAGCTCAAAACGAAACCATCGAGCGCATGCTCAAGAGCGTGGAAGAGCATGTCGCCGAGGCGCGCCAGGAGCAGGGAGACGACCACCTCAAGTTCCAGATCGCGGTCTGGGGCTCCCTGATCGCCAACATCGTCCTTACCGTACTCCAACTCTACGCAGCCATCTCTTCGGGTTCGCTCTCGCTCTTCACCACCATGGCCGACGCCATCTTTGATCCACTCAGCAACGTGACTTTGATCCTGACCAACCGGGCCGTGAAGCGGGTCGACCCTGCCCGTTTTCCCTCGGGCAAGGCCCGGCTCGAGACGGTCGGCAACATCACTTTCTGCTTCATCATGACGGCCGTCTCGGTCGTGCTCATCGCCTTCAGCGCGCAGGACCTGGCGAAGCACGACAAGCAGGCAGGCACTAAGGATTTCCATCTACCCAGTGTCATCGCCGTGTGCGTCGCCTTCGCCACCAAGTTCTCGCTTTTCTTGTATACCTGGTCGCTCAAGGACAAGTACAGCCAGGTGCGCATCCTCTGGCAGGACCACCGCAACGACCTGCTCGTCAACGGCTTTGGTATTCTCACCAGTGTCGGCGGCGCCAAGCTCGTGTGGTGGCTCGATCCGGCGGGCGCCATCTTTTTGAGCGTGATCATCACGGCCATCTGGCTGCGCACCGCGTTTACCGAGTTTTTGCTGTTGGTGGGCGTGACAGCCAGCGTGGAGATCCAACAGCTGATTACTTATGTTTGCGTCACGCACTCGCCGCTCATCAAGCAGATCGATACCGTGAGGGCGTATCACTCGGGCCCGAGGCTGATTGCGGAGGTGGACGTGGTGATGGACCCGGACGCGAGCCTGATGGAGACGCATGATGTGGCGGAGGAGCTGCAGATGAAGCTGGAGAGCTTGCCGGATGTGGAGAGGGCGTATGTCCATGTTGACTACGAGACTACGCATAAGCCGGAGCATGCTTTCAAGAAGGATTTGTAAGTCTTTGATTTGTATATATGGTGAGCCTGGGCACAGCTGTTTGTTGTTTATGGAGATGAAGAGCGTGCCGATGAGCACGTTGGGCTACTTTAACGTTTATTGACCTTTATTATCTGATGTATAATGGATTATTATGTATTACTGCTTGACCATTTCTAATATCAATACCATCTACTCACCTCTAAAAACATCACGGCTGCGACTTAGTATCCCTCAATGACCACCATGCGATCTGCCTGTGTTGTTTTCAAACCATTCATTTCCTCAGGCTACACCTAAGAAGACTGCACAATGAAGCAAGCGGGAAGCAAAACCATGAGAGGCATCTGCTCTGGGTTGTTTCCGGAACGACTCGAGTTTCACAAGCATCCTCGACAGACGCTTCCTTCTCTCGCCAACTTGGCCTTTGGCCTACCGGTGTAAAATCGGAGCCGTTCTGTTCTCCTGTCACATCTCAATCTCATGCGCCAAAAAGGAGTGTGTAGGACAGCATCGAGGCTTGGGCTGTATTCGATCAGATCATATGTCGTCCTTCGAACCTCCCCTCTTCTTTCAAATCGTCGTTGACTGTTGGTGAAGGGCCATGGCTCGTCGGCCCGTTAGATACACTGATTTGGGGTGTTGTGAACGAAAATCAAAAGGCGAGTAAGATGGCCAAGGACGTTGGATGGTTGATGGCTCAGCCGTGACGACACGAGTTGTTGTACAAAAATTTAGACGACTACTCCCATTCGTACAACAAAGAGGTTGTCGTCGTATTCTGGACATGCAGAGTGAGCTGGTCAATGTTCTAGAGCTTCTCTCCTTGATCCGGATAAGGAGAAAACCTTGAGGTTAGGCAATTACTCCTCATAAGGCTCGGGATCGAATTCAATGAGTCCATGATGGTGTAGTCAAAGTTGATTGTAACTTGTCATTGGGAGGCTCGTTGTTGGAAAGAATCGGGCATGAGTAGATCGGATTGAGACTTGTACCTACTTGGAAGGCAAGCTGTAACCCTACTTGCCTTCAAAACAGGATTTTGCTCGTGTGGGAGCGAGTAGGTTTTTCCAAGCATCAATAACTCATGCCCAATCATGAAGCTGCTGGGGAGAGCTAGGCAGGCACAAAAAGAGCCCTGGCTTGGTGGTGCGGGGCATCAGATGTGAGCTGACGCGGGGTAGCTTCATGTACGACATCATAGTGGGTGCGTACGGCGTATAGGAGTTCCAGCGGCTGCTATCACCAGGGCAGCAGCTTACCGGTAGTAGGGCAAATAAATGTCGGCGATGTTCGACCCTATCGAGTTGAGGCAAAAAGAGAACTGTTGTCGACGTCCTGTCAAGCTGTGTAACGAAAGGGAGTCTATACCACTGTATAATATGTCAAGTAAAATGATGATTGGGCGATGTCAGGCAGGCTCGCAGCTTGATGGCTTCACCTACAACTACTGGGCAAGCTGGGCTATCAGTGGCAAGGGAAGATCAGAAGCGGTATGAAATTGGTACCCCAAGATGCTTAAAGTAATCATAGTGATGAATAAAAAGAGCTGATCAGAAAAGGCGAGGACTCTGATTTGAAGGGATTTCCATGGGTAATACTGCATGATGCAAGTCCCTGTCCCTCCCCCAGAAGCAGATGCAAGCCACTCTCCATCAGAGATGCTGGATGCAAATGCCATGTATTGCCAGAAGCGAGACATTCACAACGGCTCTTGGCGTCCAATTGTGTCGAGTTGTGCTCTTCCTATCATCGAGGATGCCCAACCGCGACCTGTCATGCTTGTTCACGGAAGAGCTGACGACTGCCGATATCGAGATGGGAGGTCGTTGCGTTGCCCTTGATGCTTTGGGCCACAGTCGACATGCATTGATGCCATGAGGCTCAGGGTCCTCCGCCTGTCAGAGCGGCGGGAGCTCTCGCTGGTGGGTTTCTATCTGATATGATATCGATGGGAGTCATAGCCGAGCGGTCGTCTCTTTGCCCAAAGGTTTACAGCCTGGATGGTCTTCATCGATATCGGCTGTAGGGATCGATTATTTCAAGGTCTGGTCCATTTTTTCATTACGCGGAAAATATCAGTAATAACTGACAGAAAGAGGCACGTACACGAGTCCGTACCCCCTCCCCACCAGCCCACACTATAATCTATTAGATCTAGTTAATTTTTTGCACGTTTCTAGCGCAAAACACCCTCTTTTTGAATAACGACTCGATATTTTGAAACTACGATACTACCTACTCGCTTTGTATAAAATTAATATGTATTTAATAAATTTAACCTTGTTCAGAACCCTCCTTATCGCCATTGATTTATTAATTGTAAATACTATTAATAGCGGCAAATTAAAAATATTACCCGTATACGTACGTATTTTACTGAATACTAAAATTTTATCCAATACTATATCGTACTATAAATCGAAAATCGCGAAGATATTCAAATATACGTAGTACAAATTAATATACGTTAGAAAGTATACTACCCGGTTACTATAATATCGTTTACATTATAAATTATATACTAACTAACATTATTCTACAAAAAAAGATCAACTAATATATTATAGAAGCTATTCTCCTCAAGGGTAAGCTATTCTTATTATTTAATAGCGCCCCTATAAAAGCGATCTTCTACGTATTCGTACGAATATATACGCCGCCAAATAAATATAATATTTCTAACGTATAATTACTCCGCATTTATTTGCAAATAAAGAAATAATTCGTCGACTAATATATTAAAAATAATTTATATATTAATATTTTCTTCGATAAATCAAAGGATTATTCCGGCAGTCGTATTATTAATATCTTTTTTACTATCTACAAC